>CM039520.1:2657130-2771333 GCA_022433055.1 Begonia peltatifolia
CTCTCTGTGCGATCCCATTTGTCGTTTTAGCACCCTCTCTAAAAATTGACAATTTGCATTGGGATGTAAGTCGTCCCAAACAATTGGAACAGATGAGGGAACATGTTTATCAATCACCTTCTTGAACTTGGAGATATGGAAAACTGGATGAGCTTTGGAATCCTCAGGTAGCTTAAGTCGATCGGCTATTGCCCCAACCGGCGAGATAACTTCTAAGGGTTCAAAATATTTTGGGGACAATTAGAAAGGTCCCTGATTATGAACTGAAACATGATGGTATGGACTAAGTTTTAACCAAACTAAGTCCCCAATTTGAACTACTTGTCCACTCGAGAAGCATTAGCCTATCTTTTCATCCTTTCTTGTGTTCGTTCAAGATTGTGTCGAAGAATTTTCAATTGTATATCTCTCTCCCACAAATATCGATCCACAGAACTCACTATCGTTTTACCACCACAACTACATAACAAAGTTGGTGAACTCGGACCATGTAGAGCACGAAATGGGGTAGTGTTGATGGCTCCTTGGAAATTAGTGTTATACCAATATCTCGCCCAATTAAGCCATTTATTCCAATAACACGGTTGATTAAAAGTGAAACATCGAAGATAGGCTTCTAAGCAACGGTTAAGAACTTTGACTTGCTCATTCATTTGGAGGTAATAAGCAAAGCTCATTTTAACTATATGTTGCAACTTGAATAATTCTCGCCAAAATAAGCTGGTAAACACTTTGTTTCTATCGCTAACTATGTTTCTTGGAATATCATGGACTTGTATAATTTTTTTACAAAAAACTTCAGCTATTCCCTTAATCGAAAATGAGTGGTTTCAAGGCCACAAAGTGTGCAAACTTAGTGAATCGATCCACAACGACCAAAATAAAATCGTAACCCCAATCCATCGAGACGTCTTCCCATGGAATGGGCGGCAGCAAGAGCCCGACTGGGCTAGCAGTTTATGTTTTGTTCTTCTGACAAATTTAACAATTTTCCACTACCCGCTTAACATATTCTACTAATCCTTCCATACATGCTTGCACTCAACCTTTTGATAAAAGGCCAAGTACTAGAGTGTCTGCCTATAGGACTAGAGTGAAATTCCTCCAATAATTTTTCCTTATCCAACAAATTGGATGGAATTAAGATTTGATTATTGAATAATAACATCCCATTAGAAATAGCATACATTTGATAAATGTTGATGTTTTCCAATATTTTCTTCTGAATTTTACAACGTTCAAAATCCTCAAAAATTTCTTGAGCCAAAATCTCCATATTTAAGAAATGAGGACCTGACAGAGTCAAAAAACTCCTCTTCCTACCAGCCTCCCCGGCAAGATAAAGCATCTGCTACACGATTCTCTTTACCAAGTTTATATCGAATGTCATAACCTATCAACTTCACAAGCCATTTTTGCTGCACCGGTGTAGTCAATTGTTGATCCAACAAAAACTTTAAGGAGTATTGATTGGTATAGATAGTAGAATGACGCCCCAATAGATACGACCTCCATTTATGTACAGCAAGCACCAAAGACATTAACTCCTCATGAATGGATTTGCTTTTAATCCTTTACTAAAAATGCAATAGGGATTGCAAGAAGACCGCCCCTATACCTTCGTCTAATGCATCCACCTCCAATTCAAATTCCTTTGAGAAATCAGGTAAGGCTAACAGGGGTGTTTCTAACATCATTTTCTTTAATTCATCAAAGGCTTTCTGAGCTGTATTCTTCCAAGGGAAATTTCTTTTCCTCAATAACTCGGTGAGTGGTCTTACAAAATGGCAGTAATATCTGTTCAACCATAAAAATCCTCGAAACCTCCTTTATATTTTTAGAAATTGGCCATTCAACCATAGCTAAAATCTTGTCTTCCTCAACGACCACACCATTTGCACTAATATGGCGACCTAAATAGTGCACAAAATCTTGAAAGAAAGTGCACTTTTTACTATTTAAAAAAAATTGCTCATCTAGAAACACCCCAAGAACATAACAAAGATAACCATAATGATCTAAAAGACTCTTGACTGTAAATCAATTTATCGTCCAATAAAACCAACGAAAGAATGGTCGATGTGGCTTGAAAAGCGGTGGGTGATTTAGTTAACCCACAGGGAATCACAAGAAACTCATAGTGCCCTACGTGAGTATGAAATGCAATTTTCTCTACATCGCTTGGTTCCATACGAATTTGATGATAACTGCTCTTGAGAACCAACTTAGAAAAACAAGATGCTCTATGTAATTCATCTATCAATTCCTCTATAACCGGTAAGGGAAACTTGTCGGCCCCTGTTAGTTTGCTTAACTCCCAATGGCAACACAAAATCTCCAACCACCTTTTTTTTCTTCACCAAGAGCACTAGACTTGAGTATAGACTCCAGCTTGGTTGAATAATACACGATGTTGTCATGTTTTTCACAAGCTTCTCGATCTCATTTTTCAGCGAGTATAGATATCTATACGACCGAATGTGGGGCGGAGTTACTCTAAGTTTCAATCTAATAAAAGGATTGTGATTTCTAAGTGCAACAGAAATTTTGTTTCGTAATTGAAACATGAAATTAAGAAAAAATACAGAAACCCCTATAATGAAACGAAATAATTCAACATCAAAAGTCTAACGTTTAATGTCTCAAACAATTATTAAATCGAAACAAAAATAAATAACTAAAATAAAATAAATGATTAATAGGCTTATGCCTGCCCGGGCTTGAATTTCTACTACATCATAAATTATATATAAATTCATATTAAAATAATTATGGACGACTGCTAAACAAAATTTGAAAATATTAATAATGATTACTCTACATCAAATTATCTTCTAACTTTTTGTTTAGTAGGTTTATTGTCTTTAATCGTAAAATTTTTTTTCTATCACATTAAATTTATTTTGTACAATAGATTGCACCTAGTCAAATTTTGACAGGAAGGGACATAACTTTATTAAGATTGGCAACCAGATGTCTATCTTTATATTTTGGACATTATTAGACCATAGAAAGAGCAACACGCGTGTATGTTTAATCGTATGAAAGAAATATGTAAAATAAAAAGAAGAATAGCCTGATGATTACTCTATTTCTCTTGATCCAACTACCCAAACGAAGCAAGACGTAATTTCTCTTTCCAGTAAGAAATCAACTTAATGCATATACACAAACAAAAAAAAAACACTGATTTTCTAACCTATTCACTTCTGATCAACCATTAGGAACTATTTCATGTCCTAAACCTCGCAAAGAAAAAGAATAAAATCTTTTCATTTATTTTATTGGCATTATATCCATTCAAATTGACTATACTTTGAATAATCAATGTAAGTGCATACCTTTTCTCATCAACGGCAACAAAGTCCTTCAATATGAAATTATTTGATGTAAGTCCAAGACCATCCAACAAAACCTCAAGTCCCCCAAGGCTTTTGAAATGATTCTGACCCCTTGGATTCTCGGACAAGGCAGAACAGAGAATCCTTAGAGTCAAAAACTGAAGCATTATATCCATCTTCAAATCTTTCATGTTCAACCTTCTAACCCCACGAAGGAGCTCTGGAAAATAAAACATTGGCTTAGATCAAGCAAATTACAAAACAACATCCATAGAAGGACACTTCATTTCAAAAATGAATTCCCAGACTTCATAATTCAAGATGTATCTTTTGAACAAATTTTCCTCCTAGCTTAAGTTAGAGGAAGAAAAAAAAACCACAGATGTAAGGACAAACAGATGAAGAATAGTCAGACAAAGAGAGTTTCTCATGCAAACATTACAGTTCAAAACTTAGACAAATTCTTTTGCATTTTACTAAGTTTGCATGTCTCATTTAAATAGTTAAATTTGCCTACCTTACCTAACAACCAATTAACGCCACCAGCTTCCATCACTGACACAACTGCTTTCTGGCGCCAATGTAACTTTTCCTCCTTAGAAGAAAGGTTACAACTAATCGAAGCAACAGGAGAGCTTTCCAAGACAAAGCTATCAGTATTCATGTGTTCCAAAACGATCAAATCCAAGTTAATAAAATTGTGCACTATTGACACCACATATACAAGTATCTGTTGGAGAATGCCAATTACATCTATGAGTACGTTACATACGCTTTCATCACCAAAAACTGCACCAGTCGCCTTAAGTTGAACAACTGCCCCTGAAATTGATAAAATTTTGTAACCAATAACACGAAGAACGTAAATTCACATTCATTGTCTGACTTCAAAGTAAGAAAGGGGTAAGAAATCATAACAAAAATCACAGGAGACTTCCCCCATAAAACAAATCATAGAAGATTGCGTTCGTTGACTTAACAAGAAAAATCAAATAAAAATAATAGTTATTGCAACTACCAGGAAACACAGAAGGCTAAAACACTGTAATGTGTTTATTCAAGCCAAAGGTACAGGTCACAGCCAACTTTTCCCATGTATTTATTACTAAATTGATGATTGGACAGTACCAAGTAAAATCTCCTATAAATGCTTTAAATCTGAATGACATTTAGATTTTCAAGATTTCAAATTAAAAATTATAAAATTCAACCTTTCATCAATGCTATAATCTTTTGAATTCCTCCATAATATCCAAACACTTTGCAGTTGTGCAGTGAACGAGTAACAATTGTTAAAGATTCCAAGACAGGTAAGCCTTCAGATGCGATATATAAGCTTGTAGAACCTTTTAACAAGCGGTCTGATGATGGAGCTGTGCTCACTGCATAAACCATGAGAATATAACAAATATTTTGAATGGCAAGACACTTTTAGAATAGATCATTAAAAAAAATCATCAGTAAGGAGAACATAAAAAACTAATATGGCAAAGATAATTTGGGGAAAAAAATTGAACAAAATCTCAAGAATCTACATCTTTGAAAACAAACAATATCAAGATTCCAAATAAAACCATCCTCCACGTTTAAAAACCCCATTAAAGGAAGATTTAAAACCTTAACCCAAAAAAAAATAATGAAGAAACTGTCCTTAAAACATGGGAGAAAATAGAAAAAGAAAAAAATAGTTAACTAAGTAAACAAAATCATAGTTTGTTAGAATTTTTTTAATAAGAAACAAAATATATTGATAGAGATAAATTACAAAGAAGAGAAGGGAAGAACTCTTTTCAAAAACAAAACCCTCAATCTAAAACAACATGAAATATTTATTCTGTTTTGAGTGGGTGTCATAGCTCTTGTTCATTGCTATGCTCCCTAAAGTAATTACTAGGTGAGTAAAAGACAGTGAGGCCATTTATGGCACCTGATAAAACACTGCCAAGTGGGAAATGTTTGCAATATCCAAGCAATTGAATACTAACCCAGGAATCTGTCTTGGAGATGATTCTGGGTACTTAGAAACTTTATGCTTTCAATTTATGCAGTTTTGACTCATTACAATCACAATTGCATCTTTACTATTGCCACTTAGAAGCACCTCCGATTGCTATTTACAGAGAAACCCAAGGTCATGGTTAATCAGTGCTAATTGTTGGGTCCCTCTAAGTTATTGTGGGGATTAAGAAAATTCTAGTAGTTTTATGTAGTAGTATGGGAAATTAGAGAAGGAAGTTAGTTATGGGATAGTTGGAGCAAAGAGGGTAAGGGAAAGCGAGGTGTGCTTAAAAGTTATCAAATATATTTTCTAGAATATTGATTTGAGAAAGAGAACTAGCAGATCTTGAAGAGTCGATCAGTATTGTTTCCTACTATTTTCTCAATTTTATCACTAAATATAATAGGTCCTCTATCTTTGACATTAGAGCCTACCAGAGGTCCAGACTTGCTGGAAAAGTGAATCATTACCACCATTACACTTCACTCATACAAGGAGGAAAAAAGGGAGAATTGAATCTTTTATATGTTGGTTGAATTTTGAGTGGTGGTTGTACTTGGTTGGTAGTGGGTTTTTATGACGAGTTATTCTGTTGACCAGGGGGGAATTTAGATGGGTTATTATGGGATGTGAAGGGGCAAAGAAGGGACATCTGGAGAATTGGAGTTTTGGGAGAGCACGCACCTCTCAAACAGTATGTAATTGCGTGTTATTGCCTTGAATTGATCTTCTTGCTTCTCTGATTTGGTGTTGTGAGCTGTTCTTCGGTGGCGTTTGTATCATTGGTAATAGAGCACAATGGCAGGGGGAAAGGGAAAAGGAAAAATGTTGCGAGCGAAGTTCGCAAGGAACTCAGATCACAATTAGGATCTTTCCACGAAAAAGTATCCCTTGATTTGGGTACTCCGAAAGCGGATGTAGCGTTGCTCCAAACCATGAACGTCAACATGACTTCCGTCTTGGAGTCATTGGCCACATTGAAAGTGTTGCAAAATTCGTGCGATGAGGGTTGCGCTGTACGAGTTTCTCGCGTGGTTTAGGAGCGGGAAAAACAGCAACAGGGGAAGAAAAGTTGGTCGGCGAGAGTGATAAAAAGAATCGTTATCGGGGACCAACACGACGTTCAGCCTAGCTGGTGGACAATGTAGCAATTTTTGCACACCAGAGTCATAAACTTTCTTTCGCTAAAGGCCAGCCGAGATGACTGGAATTCTGCTAAGACATAGCCAGCTTAAAAGTTTGGAGATATCGATGTTCGAGAATGGGGACCCCGATGATTGGGTATCTCGGGTTGAGCAATATTTCGCTCTTCAACGTCTGACGGAGGCAGAAAAAATGGATGCAATGGCAGTGCACCTCGGTCGAGAGGCTCTTGCCTCGTAATGGGAGGACACTCAGCAACCATTTCGAACTTGAGGAGATATAAGGGATCGATTATTACAATAATTCTGTTCTTCACATGAAGGTACATTATCAAAGAGATTACTGGCAGTTCGGCAAGATGGTGCAATGAAAGAATATAGGTTGCAGTTCGAGAAATTAGTTGCTCCCTTTCGAGATTTTCACGATCACATATTGGAAGCTTAATTTATTAACGGTTGCAAACTAATATTTGAGCAAAATTGTTAGTATTCAAACCTATTGAGTAGAGTTAGATCGTGCAAACGGCCAACAAATTGAAGACAAAATTGTCATCCTCAAGACTAATGAAAATCCTAGTGGATTCAAGGAGTCTAAATCATCATATTCGACAAGCCCCGCTCGTAATTAAACATGAAGGACTTCCATTACAATGCCCAATACGAGACACGACCCATATTTTGCAATTTGAATAGTAGAAGAAAATAGTCACACTTTGGCAAAGACGGTTGTCCCAAAATTAAATGTTCATTTCCATAAGCTTACGGATTCAAAATTACAAACAAAGCGAGAAAAAGGGTTTTGTTACCGACGAGAAATATGGTATCAATCATCACTGTAAATTTTGAGAATTGCAAATGCTAATTTATTATGATTTCGAAGAGGCAGAATTCATGGAAAATTCAACGGAAGAGGTTGAGGAGGTGACTGACCAATTCCCTATCGTTGTAGAGCTTTCTGTTAATTCTGTAATGGGATTAACTCCACTAAGAACTATGAAGTTGCTGTGAGAAATTGAAGGTACATGGCGACTCACAAATTTATTTCGACGAAACCTGTTCAACATTTCAACTTTGCCATGGATAATACGGTGGCAGTTACAAAGTTTTAATGAGTGTGGGACTTTCTGTCAAAAGCCAAAGCATATGTCGCAGAATTAGGATAAAATTGCATAAACTAAAAATTCACAAGGATTTTTTGCCATTAGAGTTAGAGAGTTATGAAATAATTTTGGGACTGCAGTGGTTACAGACTCTAGGGGATATAGAAGTGAATTGGTCTATGTTGACAATGAAGTTCATGATGGGTCCCAGACTGTGAAATTGCAAGGGAATCCCAGCCTTTGTAAGAATTTGTTTTCCTTAAAAGCTTTGATGAAGGCTATCTATAAGAGGGGGTGGCAAAGAGGTATTATTGGAGTGTTACAATTGATAAAGACCGAGCCTTCACATTTAGAAGATGTCCCAGCAAATGTTCAACCATTAATTGACCGGTATCAAAGCTTGTTTAAGACCCCTATAGGGATAGGCAATCGCCTGTGTGTGAGGCCGCGTCGTTATCCCCATTTCCAAAAAATGAGAAAGAAACACAAGTTAATGAGGCGTGGCCTACTAAAATTATTCGACACAGTCATAGTCCAGTCCTATGTTGTTAGTCAAAAAGAAACGTGGTATTCGACGATTTTGAGTCGATTATCATGCCCTCAACAAGGTAGCAATGCTCCACAAGTTTATTTTTCACGTCATCGAAAAAAAAATTCGATGAGTTGTAAGAAGCACAAATTTTTTTCAAATTTGATTTAAAATTCATGAAACATCATATTTCAGTCCGATCAAAAGATATTTCTAATCCGTACTCACGAGGATTACTACTAGTTTTAGGTAATGTCGTTCAGCCTCACTAATCCACCATTGACATTTCAAATTGTGATGAATGAAATTTTTTTATTGTTCCTTCGTAAATTTGCCTTGGTTTTATTTTTTTATGATATTCTAGTGTTTAGCCACAATGCAGAAACTCATTGGCATAATTTGGGGAAAGTCTTTAAGATATTACAGGAACATTGTCTTTATGTCAATAAGGCTAAATGTTTTTTTTGTACAACATCAAATTGAATATTTTGAACATTATTTTGTCTGAGGGTGTGATGGTGGATAAGTCCAAAATCCAAGCTATGTTTCAATTACCGATACCCCGCACCCTGAAGGATCTTTAAAGACTTTTGAGTCTAACAATATATTATCGTCAATTAATAGGAGGGTATGGTATTGACAAATTGGATTTGGAAAGACATCTTTAATTGGGATTGAGAGTGAAAACAA
Source organism: Begonia peltatifolia (assembly GCA_022433055.1). NCBI lineage: Eukaryota > Viridiplantae > Streptophyta > Magnoliopsida > Cucurbitales > Begoniaceae > Begonia > Begonia peltatifolia. The sequence goes on from CM039520.1 coordinate 2,665,932, forward strand.
TATTTAATCGTTTGAAGAGAGCTATGACTACAATGCCTTTACTGGCATTACCCAATTTTTCTAAATTGTTCGTCACTAAGGCTGATGCCTCGGGTTGTGAACTTGGGGTAGTATCAATGCATGAGGGTTAGTCCATTGCAATTTTTAGTCAAGCTCTCCTCAGTCAGCTCACTAGGGATCAATTTACAAGCGAAAGCTTAAAACTATAGTCTTTGCCATCTAGAAGCGCTAAGCGATATTTATTGAGACGGAAATTTATTGTGCGAATATATCAACGTAGTCTTAAATTTCTTTTGGAACAATGAGTCGTTAGTACCCGTCATCAGAAGTGATTAACCAAACTTATGGGCTATGACTTTGAAATTCAATATCGTTCTGGTATGGAGAACAAGGCAGTCAACGCTATATTGAAGAGACCACTATTCGAAATTATTGGTGTTGTCTATAATTACAATAATTCCAAGGGAGCAGCCCGATTCCGAGATCCAATCGAACCCTATTTTAGGTGCGATTTATAGTGACTTACGGAACAGACACGGAGAGCATGACGAGGATCGAATTCATAATGGCCAACTATTTTTTCATAATCGAGTAGTTTTGGCCAAGGAATCCTCCACATTTTCCTACTATTAAAAGAATTTCATAATGGTGCTTCGAGGTGTCCCTCGGGGGTCCCTAAAACCATTCTTTGAATTTCCAAAGAAATCTTCTAGAATGGAACGAAGCAAGATGTTAGACAATATGTTGCGGCTTGCGAAGTCATTCAACCAAGCAAGTATCGAGTTGTGTCTCTAGTAGGATTGTTACAGCTGCTCCCTAATTTGGACCAAGATTGGGAAGATATTTCCATGAATTTTATTGAGGGTTTACCTCGGTAGACCGGCATGGACTCTATTTTAGTGGTGGTTGATCGTCTCAGAAAATACGCTCATTTCATTGGTCTCAAACACCACTTTACAACAATGTCAGTGGCTTCGTCTTTCATTGCAACACAACAGTATTCAAACTTCAGGACACTAAACTGCAACACAGCACAGGCTACCACCCCAGATGGATGGTCAGACCGACGTGGTTAAGTGTTGCCTTGAGGCCTATTTACGTTGCCTTGTCGGTGATAAGCCCCAATGAGCATTTTGGTTGGGCTGAAAATTTGTGTAATACTAATTTTCATATGTCATCCTACACCTTGTTGTTCCGTGTGGTTTACGGTCGAGACCTCCTCCTTTGATTCGCTATGGAGCGAGAACTTATTGGGTCCCTTCCGTTGACTCTCTCGTTTAGAATCGTTATGCATCTAAGATGAATTAAAGCATTGTTTAAGTCATGCCCAATCTACAATGAAGAAATCAGTTGATAGACATTATCGTTCACTCACGATTGAAGTAAATGATTTTGTTTTTCTTAAGTTGAAACCTTATCGCCAGAAATCCCTTGCTCGGTAGAATAACGAAAAAATTATCCCCAATTTTATGGACCATTTATGGTATTAGTGAAAGTGGGGAGATGGCTTATAAACTTCCCCTTCCAACGGGTTCTTCCATCCATCTGATTTTTCATGTTGCACATCCAAAAAAGACTATTGGCTCTCATACAGCTTCCTCACACCTTCTTCTACGGGAGGAGAATGAGTTGAGAGTTGAACCTGAGGCCTTACAAGGTGTTCACCAAAGTTTGCAGGGCACTTTCAACATGATGGAAGTTCTTATCGAGTGGGTCGGTATTCCTATTGAAGATGCCACTTGAGAGCCTTTTGACATTATCAATCGACAGTTTCTCAATCTCCACCTTGAGGAAAAGGTGCTTCTTTGTACGGGGGATATATGTCAATGCCATTGCAATTCACTTATGCAAAGAGGAAAAAAAACGGAGAATTCAGTCTTTTATGATGAGTTATTAGTTAGGGGAAATTTAGGTGGGTAATTATGGGGTGCGAGTGGGCAAGGAAAGGACATATGGAGAATTGGAGTTTGGGGACATCACAGCCCTCTAGAACAATCTGTAATGAATTGATCTTCCTGCTTCTCTGTTTTGGTGGTGTAAGCTGTTCATCGGTGGAGTTTGTTTCAAAAAGATAGAGGACATCCAGAGGGAGTTAGCCAAGAAAGGTTCAGCAATTTCAAAGTGAGTTCAAGAAAGAATTATGTTCAGTAAACTCAGTAAATAAAACAAAGAAAATAGTTGAAAACAATAGCATAAGAATGGTAATATTTATATTATAATATATTATAATTAAAATGATGTACTTGTTAGAAGACAGAACCCTCCTGTTTGTTCTTGGGAGGAGTAAACACAGGAAAGGTTTGAGTAATGAATAAAATGGAGTAAAAATTTACAGTAGGGTGTTAAGGAAACATTTTGAAATCTATTGCTGAGAAGGAAGGCAGACCCATACAATTTTTCCGTCCTTGTATGAATTTACAGTTTTTCTACGAGTATATGTGTGTAGTTGTGTGCATTCTAGTATGTGTTCTGGATAAGTACAAACATTGAATTAAAATTCATATTCATATGTTCTTTTCTAATTATTATAGTACTTTGCAACGGTACAAGGCCATTTGTTATCTCACTTTCCTGCTCATTATTGTTAGGATAATTATTATGTGTGCTTAACAACAAATCTTTGAGACTATAATAGGCTCCAGCATGCATCTCTCACAAGGATAATAAGTGCATCCACCAACTGCTTAAAAGTAAGGTACCAAAGGGCATTATAGCTCTGCTCACGCAATACCACACCCACCTCACAAATGGAACCCTGAGGTCCCATCAAAACCCCCGTGTACTAAACCAGGTGCGCATTATTGTCTACATAAGCATTGGATGGAACCTTCTATACCATATCTTCAAATTTTCAAAATAGTACCTTTTAGTGAATGGGAAAAGAAAGAAAACTATAATTGAACTTACACTCTGAGACCATTGCAGTTAAGTGTGAAATCTCTTCCACCAATATCAAGATTATTTCAGCAGGATGTCCAGCAGAACAACCAATAATAATATCCTGAGTGTGTGATGAATTCTCCACAGGACGAGCAGCTGTAAAACCATTTTCTGAAAGAGATCCAAAATTGACTGGTTCCCAGTTCTTGTATGCAACTAGAAATTGCTTCAGAAAAACATGAAAAAGCCTTCTTTTTTCCCCCTAAATATTTAATAGATTGAAAATAAAATAAGATAAACTAATGTAACTGAACAACAAACAGAACGATCACAACAACATTTGTTGATGTCAACTGCTAGGGCATATCATAAACTAGAGCTTAACGATAATATGGCACTATAGGCAATAACACCACAGAAGAGCGATAAATCTTTTCGTATGTCATATGTCCACAACAAATTTTCATGAATATATACGAGTAACCCACATTAACACACTTATTCAGGCAATAGGCCAAAATTTGGATGGGAAAAGAAAAGGAATAGGCTAAAGTCACCCTACCAACAACAACAAGTCACTAACAACGCTTCAGAATAGTTAAGATAAAACTACAGCACTAAGTACACCACATTCTCTGACAAAAACCTAATCCTATTTATGACATTGCTTTCTTCCAAAATTCTAATAGAGAAGAGCAAAAAGTTTGTAGAAAGAGCCGTTAAAGAAAATGAGGAGACAAAACACCAGGAATATGTATCAACCTATTTCACAAAAGAAAAAAAAAAATCCCAATAGCCTAAACATCCATTAATAGTTTATTTAATTTGAGAAGTATAACATGCCTTATCAATGGCATTGTTGAATCGCTCCCATAATGTATGCAGAACTTCTTCATCACCAATTTCACTGCAAAGAAGAGAGTCAATTTTTTTTCTGGACTGGTAACAAACTGTATTGAAAGAGTAACTACATAGGAGGAGAAAGCTAAAAAGAAAGCACAAACTTCAGAGAACAACACAAAAGCAAAAGGTTATACCCTCCCCCGCCAAACAAGGAATTACACAGAAAGAGTTAATGAAGACAAACTTCTCATAGATAATTAGTACCTGAAGCAAATTTTTGGACCAGGACTGAACCTTTGAGTAGACTCCCCAGTTTGGCCACTTGAAGTCCTTCTTATAAGGTCAGCTACACCCTTTACAATGTTCATGCCTCCTGATGGAGATGAAATAACACCACTACTCCATCACAAAATGACTACAATGCCATTGACCGCTCCAAGAAATACCCACAACTCAATCATAGAACGACAAAATCTAAGATACCAATGATCAATCCAGCTTGTTGCTTTCTGAGCCAATTAGTGCCTTCAAAAGAAATTAAAAGCTAGCAAAAGCTTTCAAAATTGAAAGACAGAAACATAATGACGAACTAACTCAATAACATTAAGTAAGAATTGAAAAGAGGGTAGTATTTTGGGTGTTTGAAATACCACATAACAAGAAGATAACACGATCATCGCAAATATTTGGTCTATAAAATTTTACAGTCATTGTGAAGACAAATAAATAGTTAAATGTCCAAGTCTATGCGTAAGAAAAGTAATTTGTATTTTCCACCGTTTCCTCAATTTACACGCAAATGAATTAAATCAGAGCGAATTGACGTACAAGTATGAAGAATCGTCTAGAGGGCGGGACATATATCAGTATAAGGAATTAGTGGGAAAGATGGAAGAAAACGAGAAAATGACGAGAAAAAATAAGAAGAGTTCTATCCAGGTGAATTAAAAAAAAAAAAAGTAGCTGCTCGTAAGTTTACACAAATTTAGATACCGGATCCAGTTGCGATCATTGGAGGAAAATTACCAGCTCAGATCACCGAGTTCAATTTCTTCAACTGCATTCTAGGGTTTTAGCTGCAGCAACGGTATCCCAGTTCCAGATCGTTGGAGCTTCTTCCAATGGCTTCCGCGAAGAAACGAGCAGAGGACGCGTCAAACCCAAAAAATAGAAAAGGTGACGCAACAATAATATAACCTTACCAGTCTCCACGATAAACAATGGTGAAGTTACATGGTTGCCCCGCGGGGAAATGGTTCAGGTGAGTGAAACGGAATGCCTGACGTCTTCGCTAATTAAAAACGACGTCGTAAAAGTAATTAATATCGCAATATATGATTATCTAAAGTTGGTTCATAAATTATGTCAATGCCTTTATTTTCAAATCCACAAACATAAATGTTTGGCCTTAAAATATCTTTTGTATGGTTAATATAACCTTGTACCTCTTCTATTCAAATATTGTAATGGCAACAATAGAAAAAAAAAAAAAGATTATATACTATATAGAATAATCCAACAACTTAATTAATATTTAGTAAATTAAATAAATTCATGGAAAAATAATTATCTCATTTGTTAAAATATCATACTGTAAATACAACTTTAACTATAGTTTATCGACACATTATAGGCGTTAGTAACTTGAATCATGTGATTTATTTGTCAAAATCAATTGTGTGTTTTGAATTATAAAGTGATCTTAACAATTTAATCACGCTTCATATGTCGTATAATAATTGAAAATCGGTCTCTAGCATTGATATTTCTATTGAGCTCAAACAAGCAATCATAAACTGGATGACAAAGTTTTAATAATGTTTTTATACATATATAAAAACAAAAAAACAAAAGTAGAGTACTCTACGGTTTAATATGATGTTATTTTCCACATTACTTCGCATCTTTACGTCACACATGATGTAACATGATTTATTTTGATCAAAGTCGAGAGATGTTTCATAATTTTTGTTATTTACTTTAAATTTATAATAATAGATGAAAAATTAAGGATGGTAGTTCTTAAAAAGAAAATTAGTTCTCAAATTACTTTCACGGTCACGTCACACTTGGGAAAACTACAAAATTGAATCTAAATCTTCGTCCCGTTGGCTAACAGCATTATTGAACGTATAATATATAGAGAGAGAGAGAGAGAGAGAGCAAAATTATCAAGTGTGAAGAAAAGATAGAGAAATAATTGCTCAAAGAACGTGGGAGCGGTGACTTTAAAAGATCGAGCATGACTTCGATCTATCCAGACGCGACAGAGGACACTCTGCACGAGAACAAAGAACAAAATAACCGAGTCATGAGAAATATGGTTCAAAACGCCACGCCCAAATTCAGATGCACCTATTACCACTTTGACGATGCAAAAAGCTGACCAAATCCTCCCATTTTCATGTGAACTCTCGTGGTGGAAAAAGAGAGGAAAATTGGAGCCTCCCCCAGTGCCCACTCATCACTGACCACCTCTTTAGATTGTTTCCCCAACCATGGTGGCGTCTTTAGCATCACGTGGGTTTCAACTACTAGGTTTCTAATTTTTTTTAACCCTTAATGCGTTGAGAAATAGTGCAGACTTTTGTTCCTTACATTTCAATTCCCAAAAAAACGTTATCATCTTCGGCTTGTTATGACAGCACATCGTATATTATCCACAGTTTGAGGAATTCCAAAGTAGGTCTTGACTTCTCCCTATCATTATTATCAGCATACTAGATTATGCCTCAGCGACCTACTAGCCAAACGAGACACATGACAAATTTTAATATTCAAATAATAAATTATATAATTATTAATAAACTATAATATTTAATAATTAAACTATATTAGAGTTTGTTTTAAAAAATAATATATTATTTAAAAATAGTTTTTTTTTTTTTTTTTTTTTCATAACTGCTTCCTCGTTTTTACCAAGTCATCACCAGAAGCAGCTGTAACTTAACTTCCCAACCGTAATTCCGTAATTATGTAACACAAAGGTGGGTTTTAAGTAATTTGCCCACATCAATATTTCGCGCGACTCCCCTTTCATACTATCCGGTGCGTAGAATAAGTTTGTAAGCCTTCTCATCCACGTGTTGTCTTTACATCGGCGATTCAACTTACGTGTCTTGTGTCTATAAAGGTGCGCATTTAGCATTTGGCGCTCTGCAGCCTACCTTCTCATCTTAATTTTTTTTACCGTTTCACAGCGCTTCGTCCTTCAAGAGTTGGTGCCTGGTCATGCGTACTGCAACACTTCAGCTTCCACTCCCAGTCTCCCTCCATATCCCTCTGGACTTCCTTGCTCTGTATGAATCTTAGTTTCTTCATCTTGTAGTCATTTTTCAGGTGCAAATGGAAACCATAGTCCGGATTTGGAGCGGTAACGAGCTTGCCGCGTAAGTTCTTGCGGAACTTCCTTCTGTTTGGCCCGCTTAAATCTCAGGACATGTCCTTGTTTGATTTTTTTTTTCTTTGTTTTAAAGTATTTCGAGAAATGCATGATGTGTTTTCTTTTTCATGATCATTAACTACGTCGTCGAGAAATAGTTGCAGGAGATTGTTCGGTTCTCATCGTCTTTGTTGTTATTCGACGTCGCTGATGTTCTTGAGATTCCTCGGTGGTGACAGGTGGTGAAGCTAGGGAGGAGGGCGGGAGAGACGGATTTGTCAGCGAGTTTTGGTTTGCGCTCGGTTCGCGAGAATGCCGCATAAAACTACTTACTTCTTTCCCAGGCAATTTCCTGATCACGGACTGGAACCTGCGTCGACTTCTAAACTGAAATTACACCACGAGACGAATATTAAAGAATATACGCGTGGCGTCGAAAGCTACTCGAAGTCGATCCCTCGGCTTCCCCGCGAAATAACGTTCACGAAGACTTCTGCTTTGTCAAATATTTTCACGGGGAGCAGGAAAGTGGCACGATCTGCATCTACTCACGTGAAGACCTGGCTTTTAAACTGCGACGACGGACGGGAGATACTTCTGTCACCGTCGTTGGAGGCGGAGGCGGAGCCGGTGTTGGCTAAAGTTAGGAATGGTGATCACATCTTTGAGCGGCAGGTTTCATTGCCGTTGCTATCAAGCGGGAGTAGTTATGCTGGAAGTTTCTTTTCCGACGCTGGATTGGAGCCGATATCCCGAAATGGTAAGGATTCAAGGGGATCGAATACTTCGTATCTTCTACCTGTTGAGAAACGGGAGGTGGTGCTGGAGGAGGAGAGCAGGGAAAACTTGTCACAGCAGATCAAAGAAAGTTACTATCTACAACTTACTTTGGCAAAAAGGCTAACTTTCCAGGCAAATATTTGTAGTGAGCCCCTGTTTATAGAAGAGAGTAGAGAGGAGGTTACGGATGCTGAAACTGTTTCTTATCGACTTTGGGTACTTGTCTATCTTCCTCTTACGATATCATATATGAATATTAACAGATTGTTTTCTTTTTCTTCTTCGTGGACGTTATAGAGCCAGCACTCGATCATATTTAGTATGGTTTCTTCTTCAGAACCGCTGAACTTGGAGTGATCACCGCCTATTTTTTAAAATTTGATATTTCTTGACTATTTCATAGTTGGAAATGAATTTTTTTAGTCATTTTTATGATCGTTAGTTGTTCACGATTGCTATTTAGATCTGAATGTTTAGTCAAATTTGCAGTTAATATTTTTTAATGGATTTGAATTTACAAATATGCAGGTGAGTGGTTGCTTGTCTTACTCTGACAAGATATCAGATGGGTTCTACAACATTTTAGGCATGAATCCATATCTCTGGCTGATGTGCAGTGATGTTGAGGAAGGTAGGCGACTGCCTCCTCTTATGTCGCTTAAAGCAGTTGAACCTAGTGAGACTTCAATGGAGGTGGTCCTTGTCGATAGGCAGGGGGACTCGCACCTTAAAGAGCTCGAAGATAAAGCACAACAGTTATATTATTCTTCAGATAACACCCTGGTGTTCATAGAAAATTTGGGAAAACTCGTTGCCGCCTATTTGGGGTATGCTACTCCATTTATTTCAGCTGACTATTTGCATCTCTGATTCTAAGTACCTGAATTTCCTTGAAATTTGAAGCGGAACTTTTCCAATGGAGCAAGGATATCTTCAGTTGCACTGGAAAGCAGTGAGTAAGAGAATGAGGGAAAATCAGAATTGCATAGTGCTTCCACTGGGCAGTTTATCTATGGGACTATGCAGGCATCGTGCAATCCTTTTTAAGGTGATGAAACTAACTTTCTTTGACAATGCCTGAGAAGCGGGTGTACAATTCTATTATGGTCAAACTGCATTGAAGCAATATGTGAGTGGATGAAATAAAAGCTATTCTACTCTTACATTTTCAGAGTCTTTTGAAGTTTGTTGATTTTCCTTCCGGGTGTTATAAACGATTTAGAGAATGCTTATGTTGTTTGAAGTGCGTGTCACTTTGTTGTAAGCTTTCTGTAATTAGGATTAAATGTCTTACAACCTTGAGATCAAATGTCTGAACAGGGTTCGTTGGTATCACTACTTTGCATGTATGGACTATTATTATAATAGTCCATACTTCTTTGTATGTCTGGACTATTATTATAATGAGATGGTATTGGTTGCGGTATTATTGCCTTGGTGGTTCCACATTTTACGCACATAATGATGACCTGACCAACCTTTAAGTGCAGATATGAGTAGATCAGGAGGCGTTTGCTGGATCAATTAGTTACTGATGAAAATGTTACTGCATATGCAGAAACTAGCAGATTATGTTGGTTTGCCATGTCGCATAGCTAGAGGTTGCAAGTACTGTTCAGCAGATCATCAGTCTTCTTGCTTGGTTAAAATTGAAGATGACAGAAAGTTTGTGAGGTAGATAATCTGTTTCTCTTTCTATTTGAAATGAGCCAGGCTATCTGCTATGACGATGTTAGGGTTTGCATGATACTCCAATACTTTGTCTGTTGATGTTTAGATTATTTATTTTATTAAATCTGAATGATGCCACTTTTGCGCAATTCTTTTTCTTTCTTTAATTCATTGTATGTATTAGCAGGGAATACGTAGTTGACCTTGTTGGCAAACCAGGACATATACATGGTCCAGATTCTTCAATTAATGGGCGTGCTTCTTCGGTGCCTTCACCTTATCAAACTTCCCATTTAAAAGAACAACTACCTTACGTGGTCTCTCCTTCTTTTCCATTCATGAACTCAGATTCTGCAGCTCAACAAATTTTTCCATATTCAGGTATCTAAATTTGACATGCGCACCCCAAAAAGCTTGCAATTTCTGTGTGAATAATTACAGGACGACAATAAAATAGGAAAAGGCGTTCAAATATTTAGGTCCCACTGACATCTTTTCTATGTGATGTACTACTTGCTATGACCATGAATTTTCATCTCGTATGTATCACTACTTTGCACTATCTGTCACATGGGAAACTGTACATGGAAGATTTTGATCTGCTCCTTTGTGTTTTTACTTTAGCGCCATTTACTATTGGTGCCCTCGTATGGTCTTTGGGAGTACTTTCGCCAGTGGTTTTATATCTTAATTTTTTGACTTTTTATAACCATGCATCATCAAATATGTACCCGAAATTGATGTGTAGATATAAAACTCCCGTAGGGTCCGGAGAAGGCGGTTACCAGACGAAGGAAAGCTGTTCATTTGATGAATCTGGTGATCAATCTTGTATAGGAATGCAATTATCTCGTATATGTTTTGATACGGAAGCCAATGCTGGACATTGTTTGGATCAGTGTTCAGAGTCGCAGTTTCCTGAGGAAGATGTTGCTGAATTACAGGGTGCTGCTAGTGGGGTATTTTTACATGAAAAGTGTTCAAGGCTAGTAGAAAACGAAGTTGCGCAAGCATACGGAAAAGAAAGAGTCGCATTAGGAAAAATATCGACAGACAACAGTACTACCCAACCTAAACCAAGTGTTGTCAGTCTATCCGATCAGAAGCAGATCAAAAGTAATTCTGTAGACCAAGGTAGATTCCCCGCTCCAACTAACCCAAGATATTTAAATCTTGAACCATCTCTTGCGATGGATTGGCTTGAGATCTCGTGGGATGATTTGCATATCAAAGAGCGTGTTGGAGCCGGTACGGCTTCTCTTCCAAGATTTCATTTTCGTGCTCTCAACTATAATTTCACTAGAGAAAAAAGTTTTGATTTGTTTCTTCGTATCTTGATTTGTCTTCAGGCTCGTTCGGTACAGTGCATCGTGCTGAATGGCATGGATCGGTTAGTAAATCTACCATACTCTTTTCTCCTTGGTTGATGGATGAGTGATTGCTAGAACAATCATGGGTTCAATGCAGGATGTTGCTGTCAAGGTGCTAACTGTGCAGGATTTCCAGGACGATCAATTGAAGGAGTTTTTAAGAGAGGTACGAATATTATGGTAATACTGGAAGAGCAGGAAAAGAATAGATAAATCTAAACTATTTAGAAGTACAAGTTTATCCACCCGTGAAGCAGTTGCTTTGTTTCTTATATTTAATAATAGAACCATAGTTCATGATTAAACTCTTTCAGTTAGCAATAATGAAGCGAGTTCGCCATCCAAATGTGGTTCTCTTTATGGGTGCAGTAACAAAGCGTCCTCATCTGTCGATAGTGACTGAATATCTGCCAAGGTAGAGCGTCAGATTTTCATGTAATAACTATTTCATTTATCAAATTGCATCAGAAGCATTTGAGGCTTTTTCCTCTATTAAAAAAAGCAATATTTTTTTTGTTCTCTTCTTAACGTAGTGCGAGTATGTTACATTTAACAAACGGTGACATCCCTCCAATTGGGAGAGAACCATTGCAGGAAGATACCTCCTAGAGTGCTTAGAGGAATGCGTTTATGATGAGGTCAGAGTTGAGTCCTAATCTCTGACTTCAATTTTATGCAATGTTTAGAACTATAGGGAATGAAAATACACTGCAACAGATACACCCTCGGAACTTCGAGAGTCCGAAACCTCCCTTTCGACGCCTTTACAGAAAAATTCACATAACACCTCTCTCCTCTCCTCCCCCCTTCTATACAATTTTGAAATCACCAAGCAGTTATCAACTCCCTCTTAACTGACTCCCTCTTTATAACTTCTACTCTCCTAACTTCCTCCTCACAAGGTTCCTCGGCTGCAATAACGTTTTTCACAGAAGGTTCCACCTCATCCCCAGCTGCAATCACCTCTTTCCAGTTACTTCTTTCATACGTAGACCGTATTTGCAGGTCTAACAGTTTATTTGGCACTAAAAAAATTAGTTTTTGGAAAAGAAAACTCATGAAATACTTATATTACATGATTTTTATAGAATTGTTAGATAAATGGAATTTTATATCTAAGAAAAGTGTAGTTTTGGTTTTTGTATACAATTTAAGTTCTCCTCGTGAGTTGCTTATCTTCCTTCCACTCTTGTAAATTTATTTTTTTTAAATACATATTTTCACAAAAAGAATGTATTTCCCCGTCTTTATTTGTATTTCAAATTCTACTTTTGTTGAATAAGAGTTTATCCACCAATATTTTGTGAACAGGGGTAGTCTATATCGCCTGATCCATAGACCAGCTTCTAGTGAAATACTGGACCAGAGGAGACGGCTGCGCATGGCGTTGGATGTGGTTAGTGTAATTGCTACTCTTTTCTGACAATTTATTTAAGTGACTAATTTTTATGGAACGCGCTTGATGTAGGCCAAGGGAATCAATTATCTACACTCTCTTTCTCCTCCTATAGTTCATTGGGATCTTAAATCTCCAAATTTGTTGGTGGACAAAAATTGGACTGTGAAGGTAGAGTGACTATTATACTCACACTTGCTCATTTGTTAAGAATATCCTCGACCACTTTCTTTTTTTATTTTGATGTTCAACAGTCTTTGCAATTTGTGGTGCATGTGTTCAGGTGTGCGATTTTGGCTTGTCCAGATTCAAAGCAAATACTTTCATATCGTCAAAGTCCGTAGCTGGAACAGTAAGTTATATCCTCCCAGATTTTTAATTATTAGCTGCTGGTCTTACTTCAAGCACTTGTTGTGTTTTAAATTAGGCAGTCAACTACTGATCTTTAAATATTCCTCCTTCAACATTCTCAGTCGTTTGCCCGAACCACTGATGACTGAAAAGCGTGATAAATCAATAATCATGGACCGTACTATATGAATATCGAGCTATTTAACTTTGCCCATGTCGTCAAATTTTCTTACGAATTTGAAATTCTCAATAGCTTGCATGGCCAGTCGGTGCAACTTGAGTCAAAATCTTGCTTTTCTGTCATAAATTTGGAACTATTTTCTTGCACTAGTTTTCTTTTCTTTTGGGTGTAATATTCTTCGTGTTCTTACTAAATATTGCAATATCTATCACAATATAATATTTGGGGAACAGGTGTGCTGTAATTCGAGTTTTAGATTAGAGTTCAACTAATTTTTATCTGTCATTTTAATTTATATCGTTAATCCGTTTTATTCATTTTACATATAGAGAAATTGTTATCTTCATTTTTTTTGTATATTTTTACACTTAGTATACACAGTTTGTTTCTAATAAAAAAAAAAAAAACAATGTAATCAATCTGTTCATGTTGTATGTAGCCTGAGTGGATGGCTCCCGAATTTCTTCGGGGTGAGCCCTCGAATGAAAAATCTGATGTATATAGCTTCGGTGTGATTCTTTGGGAACTTGTCACGATGCAACAACCCTGGAATGGACTCGGTCCTGCACAAGTAAGACTTACAAATGATATTATATGTTTTTCCATTTTCATATTCGACCTCTCTGTCTGTTAAATCATTTCACTAAATTATTTACACGTGGGAATTATTGAAATGGTGTAAACTCCCCAATTATTTTCTTTTACGATAACTTACCCCATTGTGCAAGGTTGTTGGAGCTGTCGCTTTTCAAAACAGAAGGCTTACTATCCCTCATAACACTTGTCCGTTGTTGGCTTCACTTATCGAAACTTGCTGGGCTGAGTAAGTAACTTGAGTTTTCTGTTTCATAATTCTTCGAGTTATGTGGTTTTGATTACTGTATCGTCATTAACGACTTGGACATTAAGAAACAAAACTTGAAAATGACGAAGTACTCTCCTGGAAAGGGAGGTGACATAGAAAAATCGAACATTCAGCCAATGACTGCCTCAGTTTAAATCGCCTCGGAAGGCTTTTTTCCCAGCGGAATGTTAAGAAATAAAATTTGAGTGCCTTTTGGATGCCATTGTTTCAAAATTAATCAGGATTTTAGTCAAATATGTACCAACATTCTCCTTGGCTTATTTTCCTTTGCTAGTGATCCTGTTCACCGCCCCTCTTTCAGAAGCATAGTGGACTCGCTAAAGAAGCTACTCAAGTCTCCGCAGCAGTTGATAGTGATGGGGGGGACGTAGCCACTCAAACCTTGGTTGATTCTACAAAACATAACATCTTCAAACCTAATTTCTTACGCTCAACTGAACCATTTTAGTCCTTTCCAATGGCAGCTTTGGGTTTGGCAAATTTAAGGTCGACTCAATGCCAAGTGCTAGAGCTCATGTTAAAATGCCTAAGAGTTTGTCAAATCTATCTTATTTGTAACATACGCTAGTTATTGCCTGAATGAATCTTTTTTATTCTGCAGAATATTTTGTTGCACTACCCATCGGTGTCAGCATTGCCCTATCATCATAAATGCAAGTAATCTTTGCAAATCATTGTTTCTTTTTTACGAGGTATCTGTCTTTTCCTTGTTTTACTTCACTTCCTACAATTTGTCCACAAAAGTGGTTTTGTAGTGATTCCAGATTAAGAGATAAATGATGTATGAAGGGATTAGACTAGGAGGAGGGCTAATTTCTTTTTACGTTCCGTCAATGCCCATTCAAAGATGGGTTGATTAGGCAAATAGATAATGTGATTTTGGATGTAACTTAACGTCCTGTTTAGTTTGATAATACTTGCAACGTATGACAATGGTCAGCAGCCCAAGATTGAAAAATAGCAAATTTCTTTCTGCATGTATGACTCGCCACTCCAACATCGACGTCCTTGATTTTACCAGGAGCGCCATTGTTTCAAGATTCTCAAATCTTTGGCCAAGCTATTGCCTACATTGCTTTGTATTAGGTTACGAGATTAGCTATGATATGTTGTCCTTGGCTCTAGGATAAAATTGTTTCTATTTTGGTAACAAGTGTATTTTTTTTCTCTTTCCATTTTAAGCAAATGACTTATTATTAGGTCGAAATTATGCATATTACTCTTATTGGGAAGAGGCATATGATATCACATTGATCTTCTACCAACAAAATGTAATTGCCGTCAATTAATGAAAAACTCAATTTGTCTATTTACTTTTTTTGCTCGCTATCCTTACGAAGTTTTATACGGTATGCCCTAACATCATGAGCAACCTGTAATATTGGCACACGTCATGCGTCGATGTGTTATATTAGCGAGACGAGTGTCATGCAATTCTTTTTCTAGTCAATCAAAAGTAGTGCAGTGAAACTTAACTACCATTAGAGAAGAATGAAAAAAATAGGTTAATAATTGATCGATTATCCAGCGCTTGACTAAATTCTTTTGCTTCGTTGAAACTAGTAAATATATTTTTCTCTATTTTTGGTTTTAATATTGCTAATCTAACAAAAGTTTGGACACTTGCAGAGGAGCTTATCTTGAAACATGGAAACCAATGCATGAGCAACTAGATGATCTACGCACTTGTTTCCTTCTCGATAGACACGGTTCATTTTCACTGCCTAATTTCCGCTAAGAAGACCTTTAATGTCCTTTACAATTCTGTAATTCACGATCAATGCATCCTCCAAGCTTCTGATGCAATCTAAAGCCAACTTACTGTCTACTTCAAGAATGATTATTCTGATATTAAGATTTCAGCATATATTAAGTTCATTGTAAACGCTCTATACCTCTGCCATTAGAACAAAGCTAGGCCCGACATTATGAGCAAAAGTTGAAATCCATATGCCATTGGCATCTCTAATGAGCCCACACAGAGTGTACCAATTTGAACTTGCTTTAAATGCTCTATCAGTATTCTCTTTGTACCAACCATCTAACGGTGGAAACCATCAAACAATGACAGCCGATTTTTGGGAAAATTTTAGCATCAACTTCATGGAATCTCATGATCTAGATGGCAAACTACGAATGATTGCGGCCGAGCAAGAATTACCTTGCTGATGGGGATCAAAGATACTTTTGTTTCAAAATTTCCAAAGTATCCACAAAGTAACACCAAATGTGATTCTCCATGGGATAGATGAATGATCATTAGTAGAAGTTCAATTGCTAAGATTGGTTCTTAACTAATGATCAAGATCTTAGGAGAAGAAAACATCTTTGCAGGTAGCAGGAATAATGGACTTCCAAATGAGGATCTAATCGGGGCAATCTTGAAGGACATGAACGGAGGATTCTTCAACATATAGCTACAGATGTCACGAATAAGCTGTCAAAATTATCCAACGGTTCAAACTCTCGTACACTTAATTCTTCTCCAATTACTGCAAGAAATACTGAAAATAAATTTTGTTTTCTCTATTCTCTTTTATCTCTTGTTGTCGTAGATAAACCCACACAACCCTGGATGTCACTAGGTTTTCTCATTATGTCATTCAAGACATTAGCCTAAAAATAAGGCCACATCAAGTTAGGCCCTCTCCGACTAGGTAGTTATCTCTACTACCTAAATACCACCCTCCCAAAAGAGCATAAGCTGATGTGATAGAAAATCCGTCTAGCCACCCACAAACACTTATCATTGCCCTCTGTGTGATCCGGAGGTTTAGTAACTGCTATAAGAATGAAAGCTTCAGCAGAGAGCAGGTGTTGAAAGCTGTCTCATTTCCAAGTTCTATACTCATTGGCATAATTTTTATTTTGATGGCCATATTTATTTTACGACGTTAAAATATCTCAAGCAATGTTTTAAATTAGAGTAATATTATATTTATAATTTTATTATATTATTTTAAAATACTTGAATAATGATGGATGTAATTAATTTAATAAATTAAATATTTATAATTTTTTGCTAATAAAAACTATATTATAGCATAAATAAAAATAAAACCTCATGAAACGTCTTTTCAATATATTTATCATTGAAATTGACTGAATTGAAACAGTTAAAATTACAATCAACAATTTGAAAAAAGTCCGCAGAGGATTTAACAGTTCATCTTACCATAAATTCACTTCAAATAACGCGCCATGTCTGCTCGAGCTCATTTTTGAGAAGAACAATTTGACTCTGGGGCAGAATTACTGTCACTGTTCTTCCATTATTATTTATACCTTCTTCTTCCCCTCCAGTTTTAGGGTTTGGAAGCACCAGAACCACCCCCTCATCGCCAACTCCTTCCATAACATAATTTGCCATAACGGGCTTCTCTCCCTTCAGTTCCAGCCCGTAGATATTCGCTTCCTCCAGGTTTACAAATGTCAGTCTCGCTCCATACACTATCAGGTTCGACTCTCCTCTCTCTCTCTCTACCATTTCTTCAATCGCTGCGTTTTCGTACACCTTCTTCTCCATAATCAGCCTCGCTAAATCCGCTTCGTTGTATTTAAAAACCATGGAATCTGCTTCAACTGTGCTCAAAATCATGCCGTTTCTAGGCTGCTCGTTTTCTCTATTTGGACGATTGCTGTTACAAATCGTCACTATTCTCGGACCCGAATCATCTCGGATCTTTGACAGAGACTTCCATATAATTGCAGAGAGCGCTACAAAATACGAGGATTCCGGCCTTAGGTTCCGGTCATAGACGCTCGATGCCATGCGGTCGACCTCTTCCCCAGTCAGATGAAATGAGTGTGTTTCTAGTTTACGTTCATTCGGCGCTGACCACGATTCTCCCATTGGGTCGATCCGTCTGACCGAAAATGGCTTTTGAGCAAGCGTCTGGGTTGAGTCGATCACCTTCTCGGAATTAAAAACCCTAAGAGGCTCCGATGGTCGGCGACCTGACATGAACTGACCCCACGAGTTGATGAAATCAGAAGCAGAGAAAGCGTCTCCCAGCACATGGGCCCAGCTGAGACCCACCGACATTCCTCCACATTTGAACCTAGTGAACTGGGAACCAATAAAAACGAAGTCAATAATTTTGACGACAGATTTGCTTGTGTTTCCCACGGGGGAGATCCGGAAAAACATTAATCTCCGCGAAAGTGACCAATCACCGGGCAAGTTAGTGTTGCCGTGTACTTTACTTTAAGAAGAATGTGACGTCAAATCAATGGAATTTTCAGTAAATTCGTTTATTATTCCAAATATAATACAAAATATTCTTTTTCAATTTAATATAATTGTTTATATTAAAAATTAAAATTAAGTTAAAAAATTTAATCAATAATAATATTATCTATATTATTTTATTTTTATTTTTAAAAAATTTATTAACGTGTCAATTAATTATTTATACAGTTAAAATATAATTGACGTGATACATTATTAATTATAATTTTATATTAGTTACATTAATAATATTTTAATAAATCAGCAAATTTTTTAAAATAATAAACATAACACTCTAATATTACATATAGTGTTCTGTGTGTATTTCTTGGAGCTTTTTTCCTATAATTTGACTTTTAACAGGCAGAATTAATTAATTATTATTTACTTCTTTTCCAACCACATTTAGACTTTGCTAGAGGATTTATTATCATTTCCTTCTCTGGGAATCTACAACTCTAGTGTTAATTATCATGCATTTACTATTTTCCCATTTCCCAACTACATTTAGCACGTCCAAAATTAATGCACGAGTTCAATAAAAAAAAAAAAGAGTAATCCTACTAAACATGTGTATTCTGCCATGGTTAACAAATACCAAGATGATATTTTTGGATAAATATTGTTTTATGAGTTAAAATATTGGAAATTCTGGATATTATAATTTATAAAAGAAATAGCAGACAGAGAATAATAATAATTAAGAAGATGTCCATTTCAGTTAAGAAACTTTTTTAGTGAAAACTGTAATGGTTTAAGGGAAATATATGTTAATTATGATTCGCAAATCGAAGATTTTTCCCATAAGAACGTATATTCTATGTTTATTCTGAAGTTTTACTTGTCTTTTAGGATAATCATGATATTAATCATCACTAAAAATAACTTTTGGCTACTTTCTCAAGTAATTAGTCCTTAATGAGCAGATTAACAGTTATGTAAATGATAGAGGAAGAAGAATAGATTACCTGAACAAAAACCAGAGGAGAGAAACCAAGATCAGGACCAAGAAGCTGATTATAACCAAGAACACGATATAGCTCAGAATCATTCACTGCTAAAGCCAGCCATTCCTCCATTGTTTGACCACAGTCAGCCTCCACGATTCTCACGCCCCCATCATTACACTTAATCAGATATCTTCCCTCTTCGGATTTCCTGATCCTGCCGGAGACCTTATAGTAAAGGTCTAGCCACGGAAACATCGGTTCTTTCAGATCGAGAATCGTCAGCCCTTTAACAGCTTCGCTTCTGAAGAAATAAACCCCTTTTATTTTATGAAGCTTCACCCCCAAATCCATGTTAGACAGCTCATGAACCTTGTCTTCTCCGGTGACCCTCGAAGGAACCACGGATGATAACTTCACTCCGGTGATCGCAGTTCCGTCAGCCTCTATCTCCCCCATTTTCTACCCCGAGACAGACAGAGAGACAGTGAGGTCGATCGGCAGTAGCTCGTCTATTAAGGCAGAGAAGTAAGTCATGCGACGCCTAGAAAAAGGAACTTTCCAGTGAGCTGAGATTATCGCCCATCAGCAATGACGAGTGGCTTACTGACTCACTCTTTATGATCAGTATTTTTATAATAAAAACTATTAAATTTATTACAAAACTAAAACTATAGTTAACTAACAATCTAACTTCTTACGACGGTAATGCAGTTCAAACGGGATCGCCTTTATTTGAAATAGGAACAAAATATGTTGGAGAACAACCGCCTGCAGTTAAAATACAGTAACTCGCACTTGACGTTGATGCAAAATGTACTAGGCAACGGACGACATTTCCTTCACACGGCCAACATCGTCTATATTAAATAGAGTTACTTGTTAGTATATAATAGTTAAAAACTTGTTTGTCAACTGCTCGATAATTTAATAGTTTTTTTCTATAAATATTTTGTAATATCATTTTCTTTGTGTGATAATAACTAAAGGTCCCCTTTAATTGATTAGAGAAGAAACTGAAGTCGAAGGAAGGTTTAATTTTTGTCACTTTCTTTTCCACTAAGTAGCTGCCAGGCTAGATCGACATCATTTTCAACTTTATGGATTAGTTTCCTTTCAAATTTGCCCACTAAAGTTAACCCATATTTAGTGAAGTCAACGATCCATGAACTTTTTTTTATCATTAATTTATCAATCTGCGAATCAACAATGAATTGTTATTAATTTCTCGTTATGTCTTGTCACGTCGTTAATTCAAAATATTGATTTGAAAAATGCCTATTCTATGAGTTAACAACTCAATAAAAATATGAAGTGTGTTCGCCCTTTATCCCAATCATAATCATGTTTGAATAGTTTTGTGATCATCCGAATGCGTAAGTATGAAAATGAATGCAGGGAAAATCTCGAGTTGTGGGGCAAAATTCGAGATGTAAGCTGAGTGTAGACAAATCCCGAATTCGAATATACGCAAATCTTAAGTGATAAAAAAAGGGGTCGTTACAATCCCACATCGCGTGGGGAGGTATATGGAAATGAAACATGTATAAAGAAACCCTCATAAGATAATAATACGTGTTTTGGAATACAACTGGCGACAGATTCTATAAGAACTCTGAAATTAAGAGTGCTCCGGTGAAAACAGTATCATGTTATATAACCGACTGAAAAGTCATTTCCAAACAAATCCTTGAGTAGAGTATATTGGGATATGCCCAATCTTTAGATCGTACAATATCTTACTGAAAAAAGAAGTCATTACAAGTTTGATGGTGAAGATTTGTTTATATTGTTTCAGAATATGAGTCTGCGTGATGTGTTATAATTAATCTCACAAATGCTAGAGGAAAAAAACTGCGTCAAAATGGATTTATTCCACTCGAAATTCAGTCTCGTTTAATATGCAATACAAAATTAAATTAAAAAATATTCAATATATATATATATATATATATATCTTTGATGCCACTTTAACAATGAGAATCACTCTTAGAACTATTGGAAAACTTGTCAAATTGGATATTTCACGTGACATGCTTTTATTTCTTTAGTCGTCTCACTTTTCCTATTTGCCAATTTGCGTATTAAATGAAAAACTTTATGGACCTACTTCATCTTCTCTTAAACTCATATAATTTAATGTATTTTTACTTATAAATTAAAATAGAATAATCTTATGTTTATTCTCTACTTTTATATCATAATTTTTACCATATGAGATATAACTCATTAATTAGTATAATTAATAATTTATTTTAATTATTTGTAGTTAATTATGTAAGTTGCACAAATTAATTATTATCGCATAATAAGATATAAATTAAAAAGTAAAAGTAAAAGGTAATACAAGGTTATCCTCAAAATATTATTATGTAAAATCACATGTACGATGATTATCAAGTGCAACTTATTGTTTACCAAAGTAGGGGACATATTACTGGCAATACTTAAAACTGTCTACAAATATTAAATTCACTTTAACGTGCAAGAGAAATAATAATTATTTTATGATACCTTAAGGAAGAAGTAAAAGAGTGAAAGGGAGGTTCCTCTTTTAATAACACGAATATTTACGTTCACATGTACATTTATTTAATTTAAATTATTGTTTTGCGATTATAATTTATATAAATTAATAAAAAAAAATAAAACTCTAAATAAAATTCACATCGTAAATCTACTTACTCGAAACAAACAGAATTCATCAGATCACATTGAACCTATTAATTTTTATAAAAGAAAAATAAAAATAATAACGCTAAATAAAAACTTAATAACAAGTAAAATATTTTGACGTGAAATTAAATTTTTAATTATCAGAGAGAAGAGTAGTAATTTTTTGCTACACATAAGCTTAAAATTTAAAAATATATAATAGATACATTGTTCTCTGTCGTAAAGTTGAAAACATAAAATGCTTAATATTTTTATTAAACTTATTTGTTACAAATATAGCAATACTTACGAACACGATGACTTATTGTAGGTTAAGGTTGTAGGCAAAATATTTGGTGGTGTGTTGTTTTCGATGGCTTTAATGATGTACAGTTAGTTGTTGGAGATGCATGGGACTATGATTGGTCGGTGCTTTAATTTAGGGCAGGGACATGGAGTGGAATTCAGCTTTTCCTCTCACGACACTTGTAATACGCTGAATTATATAATTAATGTGTTTACAAATTTAATATATTTGATTTGAAATACTAAATTATAATTAAATTTATCAAACTACTACTTGTATATTCCTTTGAAAACAATATGAAATATTTTGGACTTGTATCGGTTTTGGGAGTTTGAGAGTCTTGTTGACTTTCTTGTAAGCACGAAGAAATGCAAGATTTACAACAACACAGATAAAACCATAAGCGATAGAAGATTTTGTTTAACGCTAATTGAAACGAAATAAAAAAATGATTGAAAAAAGTTATGCGTGATAACTCGCCATGTGAAAGTTATGACGATTTGGGTAAGAACCGAATCCATAAATATGGAGGTCCATACTCTCACGTCGTTTAGAATAAAAAAAAAAAACATTTTTTATTAGTAGAGTTTGTCTATTTATCAAATAAAACTCGTTTTAGGCTAATACTAAAAACAAATATGTGCGGGCTCCAGCTCAATACAAACAAATTTATACTGTGAGTATTAAGGGACATTACATTATGAGAGGAGAGTCCCGAGACGCTATATATGAGTTGAAAAATAGGAGTTAGGTTGATTTAAATTAAAATCATAATCATAATTTATTTGATTTTTCATATAAGAAATACTATAAAAACTCGTTAATTCTTTTCGACTATTTAGCGATATTAACACGGTTAAGATGGACAAGAAACAAGTCCGATATTGTTTTTGCTTGGATTTTAAAAGGAAACCTATAAAACACGGGCATGTGATACGAGTAAATTGAAGGAGATTAAATGTAGCGTGTACTTCAACTTAATGTAATCATACAAAAAAGGAAAGTAGTTATAAAGTTGGGTGATTGAATTCCAAACATTCATTTATTGTAACATCTCCCAAGTTGTTGATTTTTTAAATGCGCACATAAATTAATTTACCTTTTACAGATTTAATAAAACTTTACAAATATCTTGTCCAAAGTAAGTTCAATTAAATAAAATATAAATAATGAATTGTTTTTGTTAATTTATTCGGTTAATTTCTGTCACTAATGATAATAACTCGAGTAAAATGGGTTGTCACTCCGGTTTGTTTTTGTTTTTTTTTTTTTTGTGTGGAGGGATAGAAAGGTCATTTTAGCACGAGGGCTGGATTATGCTTCCTCAAACGGCTCCCGTGGGCCTGGAAATAATTATGATCAGGCCCGGTCGGGATCAGGTCTCACGTGGACCTGGTTCTATGAGAGCGGCCTCGTCCACACTGTCCGAATTTAAAGAAATTGGTTGAGGCCCTGTTTGCTTCTGAGGCTGAACGTTTCTGCTTTCTATCCCATCTCCTGCTCAAAAAAACTTTCCTTAGAGGAGAAGTTCTGACGTCAGGGATGCACGGCCGCCCTCGCAAACCCCAAAAACCGGAGGATGAAGCTGCTTCGGCAGCCAAAGCCGAGAATCTACGCGCACTACAAGCTCAGTTCCTCTCATTTCACCATAGCAAGACGTAATTCTATTACCTTTTCTCCTAATCCCAATGCATTTTGGTTTCTTTTTTTGCGTTTGCATCACCGCATATTACTGGTGCAGTTACACTAAGGAAGCCACAAAGGTAAGCGCGAGGCTTTTGGAGATCAATCCGGAATTATATACAGCTTGGAATTTCCGGAAGCTTGCTGTCGAACAGCATCTGAGTCAATCCCAATCGGATCCCGACCTGATCAAGAGCGTTCTCGATGATGAACTTAGAGTGGTAGGGTTCAGTTCTTTTTTTGGGTAAAATTAAGGACGAAGAAGCTTCTCTTTGTGAAGCTAAATTTTTATTTTGTCGTGATTTCTCTGAATACACTCGCGTGCTATTTTTGAAGACCATTTTGTTCCTCATACCGAGGTTCTTTTTTACTTTTAACTGCAATGGTTATGTCTTCTAGGTTTGAATTATCTGTTTTGTTTTTCCAGGTGGAGACTGCACTAAAGCAAAATTTTAAGGCCTATGGAGCATGGTACCATCGAAAATGGGTCATCAGTAGGGGACATTCTTCCATTGGTAATGAGTTGCGGCTTCTAGAACGGTTTCAAAATGCTGATTCTCGGAATTTCCATGCATGGAATTATCGCAGGTGGATCTCTTACATTCCCTTTCCTGGTTTTTGTGTATGCGCTTTGCAATGCTTCGTGCGTTATATCTTTCCTTTCAGACTGTTGATAATGTTATTTTTAAATCTTCTGTCCTGATAGATTTGTAGCAGCAATGATGAACAGGTCCGAGGAGGAAGAATTAAATTATACCGCTGATATGATAAATACAAACTTCAGCAATTACTCAGCGTGGCACAATCGCAGGTACGGCTTCATCCTCTATGCGATACATTGCTGGTAACATCAGAAGCTATGAGCAAAAAAGGGTAATCTTCTTTTCTTAGTAATGTTTATTGAGATGTCATTGAGATAAGTCTAACAGTTCATAGTGGTTGAGGGGAACAATTTGTTTTTCTCATATAGACTATCATGTCATCCTTCTTCATCGGGCCGTTTTCCTGAATTATTGTTGATTGTTTACTGTTTTTAGAACTTTATTCTTTACATTGACACTTCTATTTTCTTTATAGAATGTTTTGCTAACATGACTTGTTTAATTGCAGCATCCATCTGTCATCTTTGTGTAAGCAAAAGGCTAGAGGATTTTCTAACAAAGAGGAGGCGTTGAGTCAGGAGTTTGAACTTGTACACCAGGCTCTTTTCACCGATCCAGATGATCAAAGTGGTTGGTTTTATTATCTTTGGCTTCTTGATCAAACAATTAAAAATGATTCTCCTCGACTTATCTCTTCTTGGCCCTCTCACGGTGGCAGTGTGATCATATCTAAAGATGCGTGCCTCAAGGATTGTGATCTGCGTCCATTTGACAATTTTGTATCAGATGTTTTAACATTTCCTCTCATCCTATACTTTGATCAAGCTGTTGAGGGTGTAAACTCGTCTACTGTTTCTGTTGAATATGTCACAGAAAAAAACAAAAACCTAGTATGGTTGCCTCTGTCAGAAAGTAACTCAAAGATGGCCAAAGTGTGGGTTACTCATCTGAGTTTTCCTGACCAAAGTATCTGTTCCTCTGATTCAATTAATGTAGAAGTCAGCCTTGGTCAATCTCAAGGAATTTGTTCTTCTACTAAGTATCTTTATAGCCATGATACTCAATTTTCCTTCAAAGTTCGTGTAAGGCCTGCCATAGCTAAAGCAGATAAGAGGGAGGATGGAGAAATGATCTGTTGGAAGGCTGAAAATTTTTTCTTGTATAAAATGCATCCCCAAGAATCAAATTCAATTATGTCACTTGATCAACTTACTATTAAAGAGGACAAGCTTTCAAGTTATAAGTGGGCAGCTGAGACTATTACCAGTGAAATTGCACTTTTCCGGGAATTATTATCAGTGAGTAACTGGTAAGATACGAGTTATAATCTAGAAAAATTTTAAATTTTGAAGTTTTTATCATTTCCTTACCATTGTATTATAATGAATTCTCTCATGTTTTTGTAGTAAACTTGGAAAGCTTACACTTGCAAGATTGTTGATGGCTCAAGAGAGAATGTCATCATCACATTCTACTAAATTAGTCAACTCTCAAGAAGTTCTTGAGCTTTATAATGACTTGATAAAGATGGATCCGACGCATCGTGGCTACTACAAAGCAGAGCACAGCATTATTTTATTGGAACTGGTGACACAATCATTTATTAGTAGTTCTGCTAAAAAAATTAAATCTGGTCAACTAAAGTTACTAGTACATTCCTCAATTTTTATGTAGATCATACAAATAGGTAAAATACTTAGAGTTATAGACTTCCCTTTTTACTTGATCTGACTTGGTGATCTTTAGTAGAACATTTGTTTTATGGATGTTTTTTTCTCAGTTCAGTTAAATTATGTCTTTTCAAATCTTGATTTATTATATATCTTTAGAGTAATCCTTTCAATGCATTTTTCATTCTTCACAATGTGAGGTAAAAAGCGATAATTGTATCGAAGGGGAGGAATATACATACTAGTTAGATTAGGAATAACAAATAGATTATCAAAGAAGAAAAATTGCAGCCGAGGGCAGAGGGAAATATGAATATATGTCAAAATTTAAGAAACAGAGTCCTCTTCTATGTTCTAACATATAGGCCAATTGCATATAGGTTAGGGAATCTCTGAAGTAAAAAGCAATATCTGGAAAAGGAAATTTATAATCGAAGATCTTTTTGTTAAAGTAATTCATCTTTTTTGATATTAACAGGACAAGTATGCAGCAATATAAATTTTTTTTTTTTTATAAGAAACAAAATTTATTAAGAAAAAAAAATACAAGGTGTCTCGGAGGAAAAGAAATTATCTTACACAGATCCTTAAGAAATTAGTAAAACATGATTTCTTTTCAATTAAAGAGACTTAGGCCAAAAGGATAATTCCAAAAATATTTCGAACTGTAAAGTCGCTTGGTAGCAATATACTTTTCCTCATTTCAAAAATTGCAGGTTCTTATGATTTGGCTATTTATCAGGTAACCTCAAGTTGGGAGTCTCTACTGAGACGCTGCTATTGCTACAGAACACCAACTTTGTCAACTATTTGTCTCAGGCTCAATGGTTTATCAATATCACGTATAGGATCAGTGGAGAGATACTTGTGGGTTCAGATGCTAGATCTCAGCCATAATGAACTTCAATCAATCGAAGGTAACTTGATTTCAGTTTCCTTTATATGTTTATGTTATGTACTTTAGGTTTTCCAGACCAAAAAAAACTACTAAGGAGACTCAACTGAGCTGTAGTATCCTCTCATAAACTGATATTAGACAACTTTTTATTAAGCTCATCCGTTTATCAACATCATTAGTCTCTATTAAATTTAGAATTGTACTTCGCATACAAAGTACAGTTGCAAAAGCTTGGATTACATGTTGTTACATGATTTGATCATAATGTTTACAAGTACAATGGAGTATTTTGGAAATATGGGGTTGTGGCCTGTAATTCATATTTGTAAATATGACGCCCCTCACAGACAAGGTGTCCTTGTTCATTGAATTTGAACCAACGGAACTCTAACCTTTTGGTTGTCTGATTGGAATGAAGTAATTTTTTTTTTTCACTATTTAATTTGCTGACAATTTATGGTATGGAGAATAAAATAATAAGTTAGATATTGGAATCCTTTCGCAGGACTGGAGGCTTTGCAGCTTCTTTCTTACTTAAATCTGAGTAACAATAAACTCAGTAATTTTACAGCTCTAGAACCATTAAGACTTTTGAAATCATTGAAGGTTTTGAATATCTCCTACAATGAGATAGGTTTGCATTCAATTGACACGACCAGGTATCTCTTCTCTTCGCCGTTGTCTCATACTACAGGAGTTAATTGGAATCCAGGTGAATTTGCCATGGATGATGGTGATCTGGCAAGCTATTGGGAAGCCTATTTTATTCTAAAGGACCTAAGCTTGGTACAATTGGATACTGTGGGCAATTTGATATCAAAAGAGAGATTCACATCATTTTTGGCCAAGATTCTGCCGACATTAAAGTGGTTCAATGGTGTAGAACTATAGTAGCATGTTCTTGTGTGAACATTAATTATTTTATCATTCATGGGAGTTGGTGCTCTGAGATATATATCTGAAATTTTTGCAAGTTTCACCTATCTTACACTACTAAGTTCTCAAATTTTACACTTGGTGCAAAGCTAGTGTTTCTTTACAATTGCTTATGTAAGTTTATCTAGTTTGCCGGACCTCTAGAATTCGGGTGTTGTGCCTATATAAATGTTTCATTAACGAATAAATATTATTAACTGTTTGTGCTTATATGAAGAACTTTTTTTTTTTTAATTCATCAACGTATGACTGGTTTTTTCGCCTCTCCTTTGCCTTCTATTAACACTCGTGATTTACAATTCTTCGTTCAAAACTGAAAAGAAGAAGAAGAAAGAACACAAATTATTATATACGAGTTGTACTTTACAGTTGCATTCATTCGTAAGAGAATTTGTGATATATTTGAATTGCTGTAATATTTATTACAAAGATAGCTACATGGAAGAGATGGACATAGCAAACGGTACCCAAAATAGCATGTACATGGAGGAAGCATGCTGGAGAGCTGGTAAGTATCTGAACTGTAAACATCTTGAAATAAAGAAGTGGAAGAGTTTCACCATCAAAGTTACGAAGCCATCCTCAATCTGTCTTGCTAAGTTGTCGTATACTTGATCTGCATAGCAAATGTAGAAGTCAATATATATCAAGAGCAATTTTGCACATTCTTAATCTTTGGCAAGTTTTCAAGACAAATGTCATGGAAGTCTAGAGATTAACTTACAGAAATTCACTTCCTGGTGGCCTCTACTCA
This sequence comes from Begonia peltatifolia, assembly GCA_022433055.1. Taxonomy (NCBI): domain Eukaryota; kingdom Viridiplantae; phylum Streptophyta; class Magnoliopsida; order Cucurbitales; family Begoniaceae; genus Begonia; species Begonia peltatifolia. The sequence continues at coordinate 2,694,334 of CM039520.1, forward strand.
CAGAAGACCAATGAAAGCAACAGAGTAGGATGACACCAGCCAATATCCACAACAATACATTAGAATAGGCATATCTACAGATCATCACGCTGGACACCATTTTTCCTGGTAGATTCCCTCAAATTCTTTATATCCAACCCTCTTTGTATGAGACAATTTCAATTAGAAAGATACCTTTTGTTGCCTTTACAACTGTTGAAAATCGACCTTTATATAAGATTGCAGCAGGTTAATATGCAAGTAGTCTGACTTACAAAGTACGCTTCACATTTCCAACATTATAACTTGCTATGAGATAGGAGACTGATTATTATATTGCTGTAGAATGTGTTACTTGGAGTGTAAGGATCCCTCTTGGTCCATGTTTAGTAGAATAGTTCCTCATCTTGCTCGTGGTCAACGCCCCTCACTTGGACTTGGTCATTGTTCGCTCCCAAAACTTAGCAGCTTTTTCATTTCAATTCTTTGCCAATTTCATTTTAAGAAACTTGGAACTCCTTCAACTTCAAGTGATGGAAGCCAAAAGTTATCTGAAATCCGAATTGTTCTCGGCTCAGTTGAAATAACACGTGTGAGGAAAATCAGTAAAAAAAGTAAAGGGTGTTTGAAATCTTGAGATTTACAGATAAATTTGTTTGAATCTACTCTAAGAGGGGAGCCCAGCAGCTAGATCACTGTATTGTTTCTGCAGAGCTGGATTCACGCATGAGAAGATTGATGCCTTCTGCCTCTTCAACTTTACTCCAAACAAGAATGATCTCAGAGGTATTCAAGCTGGATTGATGGAGTTTTTAGGAGCGGAAATATTATTTTTTGATGCAGAAATTCCAAGTTCTTTGTCCAGTTTCAATAATGTCTTCTCTACGAGAACTTCAAGTTCACTCGTGTAATTCAATCCCGCTTGTAACTCGTCTGAACTCCTGCTATTTTCTCTTTTCATATTCAGAATTTCACCTTGGAACTTTGCAGCTTGATAGTCACCGAGTTCTGCCTTTTCTGCTACTGAAACTCTATTGGAGAGTCTTGACATCTCATCTTCAATGTTGCACACCCTGACGATAATCCACTCTGCAGTTCATCTTTTAGAACAGCATTGTCCTCCAACCAGAGGGATAATTCTGTTTGAATCTCTCGCAGGTGTTGATGTGTTCTGATTGTATGATTTACCGTCATGTGCCTCCTTGCCCTTTTGTGATCTCCTTCGTCCTCGCTAATGCTGCCAGCAAATCCTGGATTGAGGTCTGAATTTTCTGTATCTAATGAAATGAGGGGCTAAACCTCGGCCAGAACTCGTAAGTTTTCCTCCAGAGGTTCATCGATGCTTGATTAGCTGAAATAGCTGTGATTTTTCCTACTTAATCCACATTCAATTTACTTTCCTTTTCCGGAGAGCTAATGGAAGTTTCAAGGGATATATTGATTTTCCCGACTGACCCAATGATGTCGTCGCTGTTTGATTCAGAGAATATAACTTGGTTCGAACTCACCGATGGAGTGTTGGAAAAGTGGGAGCTAGATGTTCATGATTTATTCGGGTTCTTCAGGATTTCTCTAAAAAATTCTTGATTTCTGATGCAATGATTTGATCTCTTCATCTGTAGACGAAATGACATTTGTCAGTTCCTTATCTGCAACGCTAATTCAAAGACGGTATTCCTGACAGATGATCGAGATTGCAGTTAGCTTCTGTAAAATGAGATTGAAGACATAGCTGTTGAGATTTTTGACTGTGCTTAATTCCTCCTCCAACTCTTTGAGCTTGCTACTTAGATTGTCCTAGTTCTCAATTAGAACCTCCTTATCTTCTTCCAATCTCTGGACGTGAGCACGAAGAACATCTGTCTCTGATTTCAGTCGCTTTACCGAAGCTGTCTGAGAAGTGACTTCGGTTTCTGGGTTCACAACTTTATTTACTAGTTCATCGACACTCTGCTAATTCTATCACAGTGAGCGATTTGTTTGAATTCTTATCGAGTTGTTTCTCAGCTTTCTTCATCGTGATTTCATTCTCGTGTCTTTCCTCCTCCTTCACATCATTATCCATGGCTTCCGCATTGAAATCCCGCTGACGCTCTCTTTGAAACGAATTCATCTCTTATGGTTTCAAACTTTCTTCTTACATCCTCTATCCTAGAATACTCTGCTCTTGCTTCATCGGCCGATCGTTCTTTTTATTCTCTCAACTTAATCAATGTCTCCTGACACGATCTCAGTGCTGTTGCCGCATTATGGTTCGAGCCTCGTCATCTTCAATGACAGTGCATAGGCCGAATTCATCTTGTAAACTACTGGCTTTCTTTTCCATCTCAGTAATCTGGTTTTCAATTTCCAAGAATTTCTGGCATCCACGCTCGTACAAGCTTTTCACAAACTCTTCGGTTTGAAGGACTAAAATCTCTTTATGAAGCTTGTCTGTTTCTTCTACCGCCTCGCTTTCACTGAGCCCTGATTTTGGAATCGCACCAGATTTCGTAGAGCTTGTAGCATTTTTCAGCCGTGCCTTTCTTAAAATGGACGAAGTCCTGAAATACTCTTTGTCGGGAAGCTCTGGAACTATGGGAATACCTGGTTTATCACTGTCCGGCAAATCAATGGCGGTTTCTTCAGATTTGAATTAAGAACAGGAAGATTCGGTTAAATTCTCTTCATCTTTGATATCATCGTCGATCGAATACTGAACTCGTTCAAGGAATATGGATGCGATCGTTCGATTTGCGCTTTGAAGCTCCTTTGAAGGGTGGTCGTATCTCTCAGCTAAAGCTCGGTATGCTCGGAAAGATTCTTCGACATGACCAACGAGTACCGGTCTCTTTCTGTAATACATTTCTGTCCTCTTTTCCAAGAAATCGCCATCTTCGTCGATGACTTTCAGCATGCTATTTACCTTCTCCTCCATGTCTGCATTTTCAGCAAGTACGAGTAAATAAACTCTCTATATCTTTTCCATCGAAGTTTGAACAAATATTGAAAAATAAGATCAGAAAAGGCCGATTAGAGTAACTGACTGGTGTGAAGAAGACTGACGTAAAAATCAGAGAAATCAGAGGAGGATGATAAATCATACCATGAAGATTTTCCTGATGTGGCTAGCCCACCACCATGAGTAAGCATTGCTTGCTGCTCCCTGCAACATCTTCTATTTGTCTCTCACACACTCTCTCTCTCTAGAAATGAAGAAAAGAGACGGAAGCCATCAGAGAGACGGCAAAGGGTTGAAGGAAGAAGACCGAGAAGAAGGTGCAGAAATGGAGGAGACGATTGGGCGCCACGTTTACAGGGGAGTGATGGTCTGAAAAACTCGATCCAGGTAAACACGTTTCAAATCCTTGGACCTTGGGTTATCGACAGGTCAGCTTACCTTGTGAACACCCAAGGATCATGCCTGCCCTACAACTACCGTAATAGTCCCGGCCTTAATAAGACTATGTTGACTTACTTTTGTTCTCAATAGTCCAAACCATTTTTCACAACCAGTTTTCAGTTTTCACAATTTTTTAATTATTTATTTAAATAATAATTATTAATTTGTTATAAATCATTTTTCACACTTTTCAAAAACCATTTTAGTTTTGTTCTAAACAATCAAAATCGTTTTTCAGACAGTTTTCAGTGATCAACAATTTCGCTAATAAATAATAATAATAAAGGTTAAAACTGTATCGCTAAGAAATTAAAAAAAAAAAAATTCAATTCAGATCTTATTTTATAAAGTTATTTGTCATTTGGTTTTTAACGTTTTTTTTTTGTCAAATCAAACTCTATTGTATACGTCATTTGTAATTCAAACCTTACCGTTTAATTTTTTATTAAATTGATTTTTTTTATATTTAAAAATTCTAAAAATTATAAAATTATAAATTAATTTAAAAAAATAACATATTATATTCAATTTACTTGAAATTTTTACTACATTATGAAAAGATAATCTGAAAATTTTCGTTATTTTTTAATACTTGTATGATTTATTATAATTATTTTATAAACTAATTAAGTAAAATTATAATAAATCGTACAGGTGTTAGAAAATTAGAAAAATTTTCATATTATCTTCCTATAATGTGTTGAATACATAATAAAAATTTTAAGTAAATTTAATATATTTTGTTATTTTTTTAAAAATTAATTTTTCATTTAACATGAGAGGACGATCGGTCAAATTGAACCTATCATCCTCTCACATCGGTCCAATTGCACCGACTGTCCTCTCATATGTCCATGACAAACAACGATATTCAATTTATTTAAAATTTTTATCACATATTCAGCACATTATAAGAAGATAATTTGAAAATTTTCGTGTTTTTCTAACACTTGTACGATTTATTATAATTTTACTTAATTAGTTTATAAAATAATTATAATAAATCATATAAGTATTATAAAATAACAAAAATTTTTAGATTATTTTCTTATAACGTGGTAAATATGTGGTAAAAATTTCAAGTAAATTGAATATCTATTGTTATTTTTTTAAAATTATTTTATAATTTTATAATTTTTAAATATAAAAAATAAAGATCACGTGTTTTACACGTAATTAATTTAACAAAAAAATTAAACGGTAGAATTTGAATTAATAAGGACGTGTATATGATATGGTTTGATTGGATAAATAAAATATTAAAGAACAAACGGTAAATAACTCGAAATTTTCTTTTAAAAAAATTATTAAAAGGATGGTCCGAGTATATTGACCATCGATGATCGGACGGCTTGGATTTTATCTTATATTTTATGATAATTTATCTTTTTTTTTGCAGAAGAAAGGGGAAGAGGAAGGAGAAGAGCGCAGGAGGAAGTTTAGCTGTCTGAAATGGAAACTCTACCTTTCCGTTCTTCCCCTTCTTCATCGCTTTTCTCTTTCGGAGCATCCGCTTCCATTTCCAGGAGCTCTGATACCCGACCTTCACGCTTGTTCTTCCCTTTTGGTCGCATCGCAGCCTCGAGGCCGTCTGTGCCGCCGAGACATTCAACGCGACTCCGTCTCCATCTGATTTTTTGGCTCCAGACAAGCTCAAAGCCAAGAAGGTGAAGCTCTGGGGTGGTCGATTTGAGGGGAACGTCACCGATGCCGTTGAACGCATCACCGAGTCCGTATCGTTTGATACAGAGTTTTATAAGCATGATATTATGGGGAGCAAGGCTCTTGCTTCTATGCTGGCAAAGCAGGTTTTGATCATTCATTTTCTATTTCTATTTTTTTAAACAAAATCATTTTACTTTGATTATGTGAATTTTTTCGCTTGCTTGCATGTTCCTCGGGAAATATGGCGGTAGCAATGCATGATTTGATGTGTTCTTTTTGGAATTTTTAGTTCAAACTTTTCTTTTTTTTTTTTTCCTCCCTCATATGATTTTCCTGGTCTCAATTAGTGCTTAGTCATGGGGAAAATTCAGCCCGCTTTACTTGCTCTAGGTTAGGTTTTTTGATGGGAGGGGGAGTATAATTAGTTTCACCAATGCAAATTGTTTTACTTTTGTAGCATTTATAGTTAGTTAAGAAAATTTTCAATTTCAAATCAGCTTATCTTGCATTCCTGCCGAGTGGAGATGGGCTGCAGTTTTATCTCCAAAGGCCTTGACTTCTTAAACTGCTTAAGTGCAGAGGCTTATGACTGTCATAGAAAGAGACAGTATTCTCGAAGGTCTTGATGTGATCCAGAGGAAAATTATGAGCGGTGAGTTTGTTTGGATAAGTGATAGGGAAGATGTGCACATGAACATCGAAGCCGCACTTACAGACATGATTGGAGAATCTGCTAAAAAACTGCATACTGCTAGGAGCAGAAATGACCAAGTTCTGACTGATTTTCGGTTATGGTGTAGTGATACAATTGATGCAATTTTGGAGTGAATTAAGTAGCTCCAGGTTGCATTCGTTACCGTGGCATTGAAGAACAAGGATATTATTGTTCCAGGTTAAACACATTTACAGAGGGCACAACCTATTTTACTCCAGCATCTTCTATTGGCATTCGTTGAACAGGTTTGTACAGCGCATATAGTTTTCTTTGACAATTTCTAGTGGTGGAAAGCCCTTGGTTCAGATGACGTAAAAGGAAGATGATTTTTATCTAACGATAAAATGGAATTATTTAGGTTGCCTTTGGGACTAATTGTTTTAGTTATGCTTTATTTACTCAAAACAATTTTAATGATCAATTTCTCATTTTATCCACATCCGTGTAGTGCCAATTTGGAAATTTGTTTATGTTGGTCTTTGGCATGAAGAAAAACCTAAGTAAAAGCTCGTAGCCTTTTTTGAAGCCTTCACGATAGTTTATATGGTCATAATTTTCTTTCAGCTTGAATGAGATAGTGGTCGCTTACTGGATTGTAGGGCCAGGCTAAATTTTTGCCCATTAGGTGCATGTGCTTTGGCCGGCACAGGACTTCCGATTGATAGGTTTATGACTTCTAATGCATTAAGATTTACTGCTCCCATGAGAAACAGGTATACTTTTTGTTATCTGTTTCTTTGTTATAATTTTTAATGGATGTTAGAGGTGGAGTATTGCACTTAATTGGCGAAATAATAAAATAGTGTTTTGAAAAATTTGATTCTAAGAAACCTTTCTACAAAGCAACCAATTCCTTGTTAAACAGTCAAAAAAGGTTTAGCTGTTTTTGCATTTAAATCTTTTTTGTCGTCAGTTTTGTGGCTTTTTGGCCTTGTTTTCTGTTGGATAAATGTTAACTGAATATATTTCTCTATTTCCCTCGCATATAATTGGTTGGTCCAATAACTTGTCATGTTTTATCATTTTTAATAGTATCGATGCAGTTTCAGACCGAGATTTTGCTTTGGAGTTTCTTTTTGCTAATTCTATCACTGCAATACATCTGTTCCGGCTTGGTGAGGAATGGGTGTTGTGGGCTTCTGAAGAATTTGGATTTATCACATCCAGTGACTCGGTTTCCACTGGAAGTAGTATAATGCCTCAAAAGAAAAATCTAGATCCAATGGAACTGGTACGTGGGAAGTTTGCTAGAGTCATAGGAGATTTGATGACTGTTTTCACATTGTGCAAAGGCCTGCCTCTTGCTTATAATCGGGATTTGCAGGTAGTACTTTTTGATGATTGCTTTTACTCGTGTGAAATATGCAGTAAGCTTTTATGTTTCTGAGTTATGATTCTAGTTGTAATCAGTTCAGTCACGGGGATTCATATTTGGAGCCCAGTTTGATCCAGTTATGCCACATGGATGGTTGTAGGGTTGGTATCATGTATGCATGACTATTTTATACATTCTAATGCAATGTCCATGGATTATGTTTGATGATGGTAGTTCTTTGCTTTTGTCACAGGAAGACAAGGAACCTGTATTTGACAGTGTGAAGACAATTTTGGGAATGCTTGAAGTGTCAGCGGAGTTTGCCCAAAATATTACTTTTAATCAAGAGAGAATACATGGAGCATTACCCTCAGGTCATCTTGATGCCACAACACTTGCAGATTATCTCTGAAGAAGGCAAGTAACCTCTCACTTTCACATAATTCAAATGAGTTGGCGTTATTCTTTAGATTTAAACTTGTTTGGAAAAATTTATCATCATGTTGAGTGTTTTTTAAGTCATGGTCATTACTAATATCACTGCTCAAGAATAGACGCCTATTGATCAGTTTTATTCAACTATCGTCCGTGTTGATATTTATCGATTTATTGCTGCTCCGTAATTCTCTCGTGAAGGAAAGAAATATCTATGACACTATTGTTTTTACTGTCCTTTTCTATAGAAATGTCTCAACATTTCCTTGAAGTTAGTTGTACTAACGTGTAAACTAAATGATGGATTACTCCGTTAGTGTGTAGATCCCCTTTATACACAAGAGGATTTACAGCTGGATGAGCTAAGAAGTATAAATCCAGTGTTTGATGAGGAGGTGTATAATTTTCTTGGAGTGGAGAACGCAATCAAGAAGTTCAGCTCCTACGGATCCACAGGCGCAGATTGTGTCGCCAGTCAGATTGATTTCTGGGTTTACAAGACTTGGAATCAGCCAATAGAGCACGTTATCAGAGCTTTTGAATTAGCCATCCTAAAGAAACGCATCTTTGCTAGTGTGAAAGCCTCACTGAGAGATGGGAAAAATGGGGAAGGTCGCCCGTCAGATCCAATTCAAGCAAGCCACACACAAAAAAAGTATCTTCGTAACGATGGTTAGCCCTGGAAATGCTCGCAAGGATCACATTGTTTTGAAATATTTGATCGCTTGGGGAAACTCAAATACTCAACTGCAATTAATTTCATAGCCAGTTGATTAGCTAATGATGGCATGAAAACCAATGGAAATGGACTCGATGAAGTAGCAAACATATTTTCCAAGTGCAAAAAATAATAATAATTTTTTTTATCGTTATTTTCATGTGTTGAAATTAAATATAACCCGTAGAAGCGCATAGGACATTGTGGCCCGTGTGATAAAATCGCGCCACGGTGTGAATTATTAATTTATTATTATATAAAATTTAGGAGAGAATGAAAAAGAATACTCGGCAGGCTGAGTGCCGTGGTTGCCTAACTAAACGGAGGTTTTTAGCAAGGACGAGCTAGAACAGCGATGGAAAATCCCAACAGAGCCGAAGCCGAACGATTGCTCGGAATCGCCGAGAAGCTTCTCCAAGCCCGCGATTTCGGAGGCTCCAGAGACTTCGCCATTTTAGCTCAGGAAACCGAACCCCTTTTGGATGGCTCAGATCAGATTTTAGCTATCGCCGATGTGATTCTTGCTTCGGAGAAACGCATCAACAACCATTATGATTGGTACTCCATCCTTCAAGTTGATCTCCGGTCCGATGACCTGGATCTTATCAAGAGGCAATACCGTAGACTCGCGCTGCTACTTCATCCAGATAAGAACAAGTTCCCCTTCGCCGATCAGGGATTTAAAATCGTCGCCGATGCGTGGGCTGTCTTGTCTGACCCTTCCAAAAAATCTCTTTACGACAAGGAGTTCAACCTTTTCACGAAGATCGATTTGTCGGACCAGCAAAGCAAGTTACCAGTCCGGCGTAACCAACGTTCCGGCGGGAAAAAGCAGGTGGATGACAATGTCAACAATAACCAGTCGCAAGACTCCAAGGCGAAATTGTCGAGCTTCTGGACCGCATGTCCTTATTGTTACTTGCTCTATGAGTACCCCGGGGTTTATGAAGGATGTTGTTTGAGGTGCCAGAATTGTCAGAGGGCTTTTCAAGCAATATTGGTTCCGACTCTACCGCCTCTAGTGCCAGGCCAGGATGCCTACTACTGCTGCTGGGGCTTTTTTCCAATGGGGTATACGATTGGAAATTCTGAGAGTGGAATGAAGAGTGCGTCTCCGGCAGTAGCCGCAGCTACATTTCCTAATTGGATGCCTCCTATGTTTACGCCTGTTCAGCAAGAGACCGTTAAGGAAAAGGAAGCTGAAATGGCCACTGGAAAAGTGGCAGTTGATTTTTCCGGTGCGCGGGGGGGAGCTTCCATAGCAGTAGCGCGTCTGCCATCTGGAAAGAAGAGGGGTAGACCACGGAAGGTTCCCATTCAGGCTTAGGTGTAGGTATCTTGTTAAGTCTTACATTCTATGAACTGAACCTGCGGGACTCCTCGCTGATACGTTATGCATCATGCTTGGTTAAAGCTTGATCTATGTGTAATGGCGATTTTGAACCTGTAAAGGCGTTTTCGCGGGTTTAATAGGTTTCTGCAGAGAAGTGAGTGTCTCAGTGTGTAGCAAACCATAGAAAGCAAACGCTTCGCAAAGAATACCCAGGTCAGCCAAGTAGTGTAGGTGAATTTTCTATAAAATTGTAGCAGTAATTTTTCTTGCTGGTGTTGTTGCTGATGCTGTGTGCTGTTGTTATAAGATGTTGATGTACTGATGAAAGAAAAATTGTTGTTTTAGATTTCTAGAATTAGTTGCATGACTGACTTGACTGTCTTATATTATCACGTTCTGCATAACTTATGAAATGCATCGATGTTGGATTAGCAAGTTTTCAAACATCTATCTGGAAGCTGTCTCCTTGTGATCTACATGTAAATGTGGAAGTGTTGTAACTTGACTATATGTTAACTATGAATGAGATGTATTCTCTGCGTTGAATACCGATTGTTTTATTGATTTCTTGTGCTCTTCATTTATCCTAGCAAATCTGATGAAATTGTCATAAGACTGTTGTAAATGGTCATTTGTTCATTGATAGCATATTTTCACTGAGAATAAATAATTAGTCAAAATCTTAAACTACGAGTTTGGTCAACTGTTCAGCTATACGTATTCTTATGGTCTAATAGTAGAGATTAAGAAAAGATGATGATGTGATTAGGCTATTACATATGAAATGTTCTTATGTTGGCAGCATGCATGCCACCATCATAACTTTCTTTGTTACAGAGCTTTGATTAGATAGATAATTGTGGCTCCCTTCTCCACCCCCAAGCTTAAATGTTAGGAAACAGTGAAATCTTCCGTAAACCACATTAATAAAATGACTTGCGGCATAATTTGGTTGCTGGTAGGGATGTTTTTAACTCTAGTAGAAGAAATAGACATTCCCAGTTACTTAACCCATTCTTAATCTTTAGGCTGGTTGACATTTTTTGGTAGATTTTTTGAAGGTTGTCTATTAACTTGCTAATTCATGTTCCATTTTGTGACAAGATTTGTTTAATTTGGATTTTGAGGACAAAAGGCCAGGTCAAGGCCCTTGGACCTGGGTCTCTTTTCAGTGGATGATTGCCATGATTGTGCTTCTAAAGCATGTAGGCTAGTGTTTCAAGCCTCTAATGATCGACATTCCGCCGAGCTACTCTGAAAAAGGCAAAAGTCAAAGGGAAGGATAGGAAAAGCTGGCTTTGCTCCATCTCTCTACGGAATTATCACAAAATTCAATCTAAATCATAAGTTTAAATGAGAAGTAGAAAAGATAGAAATTTATTTTCAAGATTCGGAACAGTGAAGTATAATGTTTTGAAGTTAGTAGTAGTCATCTTCATTACATCATTAAATAAATAGTTATTTAACTTGATTGTACTTAATTACGTAGATGCAGAGCTAAAACAACTACTTAATCTCGTAGGATTAATTGTTAATGATTGTACTTTTACTCTGTTTGAATTAAGTAAACTATCAACAAGAATTGTATTTTAAAAAAGTTAAAATGAGAGAATTAGTTTTTGATTTATTACTATTTTTTTAAGGATAAGTTTATTGTTCTTGACTCCTCCGCCTGTCTCTCTCTCCCCCACCACATCCCCCCCACCCCCTCTCACAGACTGATAAGAATTAAAAGGTGGGGCCCTGCACAATACCTCCAACACCGGCGCCATTAGTCTCCTACTTGCTTTCAAACCTCTCTCTCTCTCTCTCCCTCAATAATTTCCGAATTCAATCCTCAGTTCATTTCCAAAAACAAAACCTACCAATCAACGGCGACGTCTAGAAGAAAAGGATATTATATTCTACACACAAGGAAGCATGCAGGGAGATTATGCAGAGCCCGAGGGCGAACCTAGCGCCATGTTCTCCAAGCTTCATAATCCTCAACCTCAATCTTTCGTCCCCTTTTCTCACTCCTTTCAACTCTCTGCAAGAGAATGTCAGAACCCTGATGAAGAAGGAGAAGAAGAAAGATCACGCCCCGCCACTCTTACACCGTCCAAGAAGCCCGCCGAGCCAAGCTCTGGCGACGGCGCAACCATTGAAGTCCTCAAACGACCCAGGGGTCGTCCTCCTGGCTCAAAGAACAAACCCAAACCGGCTGCTGCTGTTGCTCCCGTCCCAGAGCCTTCGATGAGCTCTTATATTCTCGAAGTTACCGGAGGTAACGATGTCATCGGAGCCATTGCTGGCTTTTGTTGCCGAAAAAACATAGGCCTTACAGTTCTCAGTGGCTCCGGTACTGTTTCTGATGTCACTATTCGGCCCTCTACAGGAGGGCCAATGATGTTTCCTGGTCGGTTTGATATCATCTCCATCAGCGCGACCTTTCTCCCCAATTCGACCACCTTTTCTGTTCCCAGTGGCTTCGTTATCCATCTGGCTGGTAGTCACGGCCATATCTTCGGGGGTTTAGTCTGTGGAGAATTGATCGCCGATGGAACGGTGTTTGTGATAGCCTCTTCGTTCAATAATCCGTCTTATCACCGACTCCCGGACGAAGACTTGACCGGAAACTCGGCCGATGCAAGCGGCGGTGAGAAAAACTCTTCTCCGGGCCCCGATGCCCGAGATAGTGGCAGTCACGCTCCGGCGCAATCATGCGGCATGCTTATGTATGGCAGCCACGTTTCTTCCAATGTAGTTTGGGCTCCCACCGCAAGACCACCATTCGACGGCGATTCTAGCCGATAAGTTTTTTTCCAGTTTCCTTTTCTTCTGCGAATCTTGTTACATGATTCAAAATTTAGAATCTTTTACTTAGAGAGAAATTATTTTTGGTTTAGAATTTGTCAGACATTTATTAGTTTCAGTTTCCAGTTGCACGAAAGAGATGAACTGGGTTGGACATCGAAGAATGTCATCTCATCTCTCTCTCGGATGATTTACTGTATTTACAACGCTGTTTTGCACCATAGATATTTTTTTTTTTTCAGTTTGGATGGATTAATAAAAATGTAAAATTCAAGGAGATGATTTCATTTTCAGATCGAGGGCGCTTCGAAGTTTGAAACTTTCTGAGCATATATCTACTTCTGAAAGTGCAGAGCTTGATGAGACGATGCAGAGTTTTAATGGGGGTGGTGGTTCATCTCTTTAGCTTCTTGATTTGGATAAAGAGGCCACTGCCCCACCGAGTGCAGAACGTGGCCTAGTGCTGGCACTGGCTCTTCTTTTGTAGCGAGAGAGAGAGAGGCTTTATCTATCAGATTCTTGTATGCTCTCTTAACCCTTCGTCGCCTTTATATCTTGCTCTATTCACTTCTGTCTCATCAGATTTCTGTACTTTGCAGTGTCTCTATCTCTCCTCACTCTCTCTCTCTAAGGGCGGACTTTCTCTCACTAACATGTGCATATATTTTTGTTATTTACAGTGTTTTTTGGGTTTCACCGTATGTTTTGCGTTGCTAATCAGAGTTTAGGGTATGGAAGTTCTCTTGGAACTGATTGTATCAAGAACAAGAATTAGCCTCTAGTCTAGAGAGAGAAACAAATCTCTCTCCTCCTCGTTCATCCCACTTGCATCCTTCTATCTTATTCTACTTTTTCATTTATTCTCTTCCAACTTGCCCTCCAAAAGCCATTAGGTCAAGCAGTCTATGACCAACCAGTTTACAGAACGATAATAATTAAGACTTCATTTAAAATACCCGTAGTACAGGGACATATCCATGTGTCGATACCTGATTGGTGTTTTTTTAACTCTTTCTCCCTTCTCGAACTTACATCGAAGTCAAGATGAAAATTTCCATATTACTTTTTAGTTAAATTTTATAGTTGATCTAAAACACCATAATTTAGACGAGGGCAACCTTGATGTTTTTCATTATTTGTAAACTTAATGTAATCATTAAATGAAATCAGTAAACGAAACATAGCAGAAGTTAAAAAAAGAAAATAGAAGATGAGATCAGAAAATCCATGCAGATATATTTAATAAACAGAAAAATCATCACCGTGGATGAACGGTGTTGGTAAATGACAGCATCTTCAGTTGGATTTGGATTTTCAGACGTGAGATTTCATGTCTGGTTGCTGATTTGGATCTGAAACACTGTCAAATCATAGCATAAAGACACTTGGAATAGGCTGAGTAAATGGAGCTTGTGATTTTTTTTTTCATAATTTATGACTTATCTTGTTTCCTTATATTTCCCAGATTGGATTATCTTCTGGGAAATGTAAGGAAGACAGAGAGATTGTGAAACAGTTCGAGTACATTGAATCCAATATTTCGGCTGCCTGATTGATATGACTTTATATGGTCGGACAGAGATCTTCAAGATCTAGCCATGGATTGTTAGAAGAGACCCCAACCCGAAGTCTCTCTCTCTTTTTTTTTTTATATATATATAATTGATTACTTTTAGCTTTTATATATGATTAAGTACACATCCACGACCACGATACAATCAACAATGTTACTTTCAAATTTATATGTTTTTACCATTATCATTTTACTGTTTTCTTAGTCATCGCCTACCGAACTGTTAAGTTATTCTAAATTCAGGCAAGTCTATCTCCTCTTTTTAGATATCTTGTAGAAGCTGCTTCCATGGCAGCTACATGTGAATGGTAATTCGCATATAATGGTGAAGACAGAGCATCAGAAGTAAAAAAGTAGAACAAGAGAGCGATGATGTTGAAGATATGATTTAGATTTCAGTGTTTTTTTTTTTTGTTCTGCTGATTAATGCAGGCCTGCTTTCTTGCTTGATGACAGAATATCTTTCGGCTGAGCTTTTGCCATTTTCGTGGTCTGTAAATGCTGAAACATTGCTGGAACACTTCCGAAACCCAAAGGGATATAGCAGTGATCTGGCGGCTTGACTTTAAGCACTGCTTTTCTCCTTGTTTATTTATGTCTTTTCGTGTTCACTCGTGGGAAAAGATGGAAGAAAAGAAGGAAAGAGAATTTGGGTATTGAAAAAAAAGGCATATGAAGCAGAATCATGGAGCCATGACACCAGTTCAAACGCGAAGAAGAAAGACCAGAAAAATGGGTCTTTTTCATTGAAATCTAAGGAAGCAAATTTGAAAAGGGTTTGTAAATTGAAGAAGACTACATACTTTAAAAGTGGTTGGACGAAAAAGCAGTTTTTCACGTTGAATTTTAGTTGGCGCTTGACTTCATTGCATATGATTGCTGCTTTATCCATTCTGCAAACACAACAACCCCTTCCTTTGCAGCCTCATTCATATGATAATTGATAATTCAAAGTAGAAAAAATACAGACCTTCAAATTTTATTCAACATTCCCTAACTCTATATATAACAATATCGAATACTTAGACAATACTCTTTTCGGTTGAACTGCGTATGGAAATACTTCCACGCAAATTTACATCGTTTAGACACTTATATCCTAAACTATCTGACTCCGTCTGCCTAAAACTACTCTTACTCGCAATATTTCTACATTTTCTACTTGTGTCAGATTGCCAAAAAGCCAGCCTGCCATCCCCACCGGAATCCTCAACTTTGGAGCTCCCATCTTTATTGTCTCTACGATCTGAAGGCTGGAATTGGATGCCAGTCGTGTCCCGACAAGTGGGCACACACTGGTCCGAATTGGCCAACGGTGAATGTATTGAGTACATGGGAGACGAAGAAGCCGAGGAAGAAGAAAATTCAAAATCTGAAAAAAGTCGTCCCTGAGTGTAATCTCGAAAATCATCGGCATTGGTGGACCCGCGGGTGCTGTCAGTACTGCAAGAACCATCGTCGGAGTTGAAGCTGAAAAGAGAAGAATCGTCACTCGACAAGTCCTCTGATAAAATCCGCTGGAGTTGATGGTACTTCCTGTAAAAGGAATTGATATTCGGAGAGGGATAGGACGGATGCAATGGATGAAAAAATCGAGATCTAGAACTTCTAGATGCAGTTTTCTCCATCAATGGATGATTTTTTCCATCTTTAGCTGATGGGGTGGATTTGGCTTTGGAATCTTGAGTAATGATTCTGTTCCTGATCAATTTTGGGGCCCTGGGTGAGCACCTGAAATGTTGCTGATTAGTCAGGCAGAACGGTGGAACCAAACCGTAAATCAAAACAAGGATCTACAGCTCGTGCAACATATTACCTTGAATAGAAAAGCATATATGCTTCTACTCCTAATACCTTATCAGTTTCCACAGCTGTTACCTACCCGACAAACCACAAAACCACAATTATAAGGGCACCAAAACAAGATGAGATGAGAAGAAGAGATAGATATTGACCAAAATGAAACTCTGAATAAACATAATTATAAAAAAATCGACAACTAACTGTACTGTCGTCGAGCTTAAACCACTTGTTTTGCACGTTCTTCACATAGCACACATAGTGGCCGGAAAATGAAGCATTCATGACGTCCAAGTGAACGATCACTCCGTAAAGCATGTAAATAGGGGACTTATCACTTGTTCCACTCACAAACGGTGCCATGTTTAATACCTCTGGAAACTGAACTGATTTGTTGAGCTTCCCATATTTACCAGACTGTGAAAGCATAAACATTATGTCTATGGCAAATTAACTTAAGTAAATCAAGTAAATAGTATGTCTTCATCTGAAGATTTACCTGAAATCTCTTGAGTACAATTGTAAGAACGTTGGGAGCTTCCTGAATTTTCAACTTCTTTTTTGCCCTCACATAAGACTTGCAGCTGACCAAAATCGGTAACATCAGTCAACAAATCTTGATGAAGAAGAAAAGAACAGAGACTTAATGTAAAACCCAGTATTTTCAAAATGACATCTGCCGAACGTAGTACACCAAAGCAAGCTGCCCTACCTGCTGCATTGGTATTTGTTATCACCGTCCAAAATTTCAGATCTTGTAAATCTTCTAAGAGCCTGATCTAATGTCCCAACACCCCCATCTATTTCAACAGTAAGATCCATCATCCTTTCCTGCCGCTCTGACTTGCCTTGGCACCTCGTGCATTTTATCTGCACAAGTAAATATCAGATTTCATAATGTCTGTTCGTAGTAACCAAACCTTTTCTCTATTTACATTCAATGAAATTCTAAGAGATCCATCCTATGGAGGGAAATCTGGGAAAGATAAAAGATTTCAGACCATTATATAACTGCTGTACACCATATATTACCTTGGATAGAAAGTATCCTCCAAAGGTCAGGCCCATTAAAGTAGTTTCTTCTTCCCAAGATCCAGACCCAGATAATCCAGCCTCCTTAAGGAATGCAGTTTGCATGACCTCAATAGTGCACCTGTAAAATTTGATCATTACAATTCAATAAAAGTTTGGAGGAAACGATGCTTAGTTGGCACAGAATGTGAGGTTATCAGACCTGAGAAATTCATGTGCATCTTCTTCCCTTCCATTCCCAAGTTGAATTCCAATATTTCGTAGTTGAGAAATTATGCTAACTGGAGAGAGTGGGGATCTCCCTTCCTTCTCCTTCAAAATTAAACTTTCAAACTCGCAAGCGAAACACCATTCTCTATTTAGACCTAGACACATACAAAATTGTGAAAAGAATTCTTCAATTACACAAGGCAATAGCAAATATCTGCACAACAAAGACAATGATCTGAAACTTACAACATTTAGAATGAAGTCCTTGAAGAAAATACGAAGTCAACGGTGGAGTGAATGTCAGACACTGGAGCACAACGTTGGCATAACAACTGCAAGGAACAATTTCTTTATTTTTAGCAGAAAAAAGAAATTATTATATCCGCACGTAGTTTATTTTCTGAACATCAAAATAAATGTTGAAATTGATGGATCCAGAAAGCTATATTGGGAGTACAGCAAGTGATAGCTTCACAATAAAAATGCATTTAAATGCCCCCATTTAAAGGGTCGATCGTCACCCAACTGCCAAAGGTAAATACTAGATAATAAGCGCATTTACTTTTGTACCACAGCACCTCTGATGGACCAGAAAAATGAAAATGGCCCACATGCTTAGGCATTTGATCAGAAGTGATGCCAATAACTAGAATTTTAGTACAAATAAGAATTTTCAACTAATTCTACAAAATCTCGACATAAAAATTAATCTATTCCTCACTCCTTAGGTCACCAATTCATTGCAATGGTACTTGCTGAACAGAAGACTACGTAAAGGTAGAAAGCATGTAATTATTGAGGCCCACCGTATGATTCCTACCTTGTTATAAATATACCCAGAAAGAAGTTTAATGAAGCTATAAGAATTCAAGTTCACGAAAAGGAAAAATCTTAATTATATGAAAGCCACAATTATAAATAGAAAACTAATGACTGCATTCACAGACATTCTAACTTTCCCTTTTTACGGGATGTCCCCAAGGACCACCGACATTCTCAAAATGGTTCAGCTTATTTTTTTTCACTATTATAAGCATAATGCTGGAATGGATTTTTAGTACGTCATTTTTAATTTTGAGCACATTTGTTTATAATACTTGCACAAGAACTGCCTTTTTTTAAAAAATTAAATAACTTCCAAAGTCAAATATCTCCTGATTTATGACACGACCTTCCAAAAGCATCATTAATTGTAAGCAGTTCAAAGCATAAAACGTATAAATTATATAAAATACCCACATATTTTAAATGGGGGCATGACTTAAGCAGATGCTTTAAGATTATCCATACAATGTATCACAAATTTATAAAGTTTAAATTATATAAAATACCCACATATTTTCCTCATTACCTGTTTCCGCAGTTAATAAGCCCAGATGGCCGCAGTTCCTCCTTGTTCCAATGGTAAAGCTTAACAAACAACTCATATGAAAAAATCCCCTGCAATAAAACTAGAGCATTATTTCATTGCAGGTGAAAAATGCCATTTACAACAAAATATCCAATTTAAAGAAAATACTGTCACTTCTACAATCTCACTGACAATGCTTAGATAATGAGGCTTTGACAAGTTAGATCCTCCTAGTTTCGTAACAACTTCCTTTGCAGATGTTTTTAAATCATTTGTTGCTTTTGGAAAAAAACTAGTAATCTGCTTGGAAACTGGGGAACCACTTCTCTGCGTGCAGTTAACTTCTGATGATTCCTTGGAAACTGCCAGTCTGCTAATATTCAAAGGTAAACAAACATCGGCAGATCCAGAGAGGAAGTGCTCAATATCTTTTGATTTCATCGCGTATGAAGTAGAACTCCCAGAGTCATTAACAAGCTGACTGGATTTTTCACTCCTTGATCCGTTTATTTTTGAATTCTTCAAAATAGAATCATCACCATTGACCACGGGAGACATTCTGAAATCTGAAAAATCAACCATGTTTTTAGCAGAAGAAACCTCTCGTTCAGTGGATTTGTTGACAGTGAAAGCAACTGCATGAGCATCAACTGACATATCAGACAGCTTAACAGCCCCAGAGTTACTAGCATATGACTGAGAGCTACCAGTCAAATTGGACGAAAAACTTAATAAGGATTCAGTATCAGACAACATGCTTTTTTCAACTTCATCAACATTAGAAGTACCAGAAACATCACAAGAGTCAGATAACATCATGTTCCTAGAGCCAAGGGCACTTTTCCAAAAACCAGAGTCTGATACACAAGGATCAGTGACTGGGCCTTCATGCTTGTTGCTTGAACTAGAATAATTAATCGCAGTAGCCTGACCTTCTTCATCTTTATCACCATGTTTAAGTTGATTTGGTTGACCAGATTTTCCAAACTTATCAACGGAATGGACCAATCTAGCAAACTTGGGTGATAAGGGCCTGGTTAGATCTGACCGTGTTACTCCAGTAGTAGCTTTATCAATGTCAATGGCTGAAACAGATTTCTCAGCTTCACACAGAGTACTTTGATTATTATGAAGATCATCACACAGTTCACTGCTATTCGTTGATTCAAAGCCAGAAACTGAGGTAACAAGAGACTCAAAAGAGGTTTTGCTTTGTTTATCTGCATCAAAATCATCCTCTTTTGAAGTGTCATTGCTGTGAGCAATGTTAGATAGTACGGGTTGTGATTTTATAGATTGTCCATCATCACTGTCAGAATTGCTGCCAAGAGCTTTATTGTGGTCTTGAATATTCACCCGCTTGCATTCACTTCCTGCCTCAAAATCTTGATCTCCTTCACTGGGAGGGTAGCATTGTTCCTTGTGGCCTTGTCGCCAATGAATAATTTGACACTTGCCAGAACTATCCCAAGCACCCACAAAATAAAAAGATACTATGAATGAGAAAAATAGAAATTGTTGAGTACCATAAAATCCTACTCTAATATGTTTTGTTAATTATATTCACAATCTTAAATAATAAAAACATAACAATAACACTGTTTGAAATGTGACATCAAGCCTAAGATCACTCACGAGGAACGACTACAGCAAATCCTACTCGATAATACCACAAAGGTCCATTTTAATTAGCACATGCTTCATATCAACATAAAAGGGAACAAAAAAATTTATGGAAACAATCAAATGAAGAGAATACGGGGTACCAGAAGTACGTATTAGCAGAAATTTAAGGTAGGAGACAAAATAAGTAAACTATTTGGTTACCAAGTTAGAAAATTGCGCACCAGTATCTAATGGCTTTGCATCGGGCGCACCGCGTAGTTGTAGGGCTGTAACAGACAGCGCATTGGAAACCATTAGCAATCAAAGGGGATGAATAGCCAAAGGAGGTTTCAAACTCTGCCCTTGCGGACTCCTCTGACGCCAAAACTATCAGACGCTCGATCTCTTTCTTCTTTGCCACGGCAATATTCCATTTCCACCGAATAATTAATCCGATCACCGGAAATATCAGACAGGCCGCAAGAACCAGAATTTGAAATCCTCGATCACCGATCAAAAGCATTTATTCTTCCGTGCGAAGAAAACATTCGAAAAAAGCACAAAAAATTCTGCTCCAAACGTCACCACCACACATAGATTCGGCTATTCCGACGACGGCGTGGCCAACGATGGCGGTTGTGGCACCAACAACGCATAAAGAACTCAATGAACCAAAGCCATTGCCGACGCAGGCATGAGATCGCAAAGGGGCTGTCAACAAAAAAGAGAGGGAAAAAGAAGGAAATTGAAGATGTCGCAGAGCAGAAAACACAAGAATAGAGTCGAGGAAAGCAGGAAAAAGAAGAAGTTGGCCAGAGATGGCGTGAGGAATTCCTAGGATTGATCAAAGAGAAACCAAAACATAATCGTCGCACAGATCGAGACTTTAGGGCACTTCCCGTCTTCCGAGAAAAGTAAAAACAAAGATGACGAAAATACAAAATTTGGGGAATATTTTAATTTATTTATTTAATAAAGAAAGAAATCCATTGGTCGGGAACATGACATTACGTGAATTATGCGCTTTTAAAAATATTCGACCCGACGCTCAATTTTTAATTTCTTTTGAATAACTTGTAATTACAAACTTTAGCCACAAAAATTAAAATCAGAGAGAAGCTTTAAAATGTTTATTTAGTAATAATTAATACTTTTAATTTCCACTCAGTAAACAACACAAATAATTTGTTAATTTAATTATTTACAATATATGCACAAAATTATTGTTTATCCTGGCCAGACCAGAACACGTGTAGTTTGGTTGTGGCCTAATTTCTAAACTGGAGTAGGAAAAGGGTAAGAAAATGAGGACGAAATGACATTGGAAATGAGGGCTAATGTTTAAACTACAATTTTTATATATAATTAATGCTGTCACACTCGTATGAGATATTATGATATAAAATTAGGCATTAAACAATTCTCCATTTCTTTAACTCTTGCTTACATTTGTTGTAATTGATGATGAACAAACGAGGGTATATGCGAGTATATATTTAATATTTAAAATTATATTTAATAAAATCATTATAGTTTGCAGACACATCATAAAAATTAAAACCCGACAAAGTAGAAAAATGAATAACATCAAATAATAATACTAGGCACATTTTCAAACTCTCTCTCTCTCTCTCTCTCTCTCTCTCTCTCTCTCTCAGATCCACCATTGATGCACTGCAACACCTTCGTCTCTGAGACGTCCATAAAGTGCTAAGCATTCCCAGTAAGGTCTGCCGCCGCTTCTGTTTGATCCACCTGGTCCTACACGTCGTTCTTGAGGTTTGCAATCCAAGAAAAGCTCGTCGACGAGTCGTATCGCCTTGCTCTTCACCATCTCCTCCACCACTTCTGCCTCCGCCTTCACCACCACGTACTCCTCCTCCTTCACATTCTTCCTCAGCCAGTCCGACATCTCCATCTGCGGGACCTCTTTCCGCCCTGACGCCGCCGCCGCCTCCACGGACTCTTCCGTCACCGTTTCTATCTCGTACATCTCGAACTTCATATTCCTCGTCGGGTAGTTTTTCTTAAACCACCCAGTCGCACTTTCAGTATCCTTCTCCGGCAGACCCACGTCGATGAAAACTCGCCGAGGGTAGCTTTCCAGCGAGTCTCCAGTTAAGTCCGGGAGGTACCGGGTTCTCTTGAAATATCTCCGGGATTTTCCTGACGCTGCTCTCGGAGGCTCGAGAAGGACGTCCTCCAGTTTGTTCAGAGCTTCCTTATTTGCTTCTCCGGCGAACCCGCAAAGCCGACGGCTCTTTGTGGTCGATTGAATCTCAGCCTGACCTGTTTTTCTCATCGCCATTACAGTAGATCCGAATCGCTTAAGATACTGGAGTTGATAATTCGCAGGACGGTGAAACGCCGGCGTCAGATTATTATTCTCGTCGTCGGTAATTTCTACGGCAACGATACCGCCTACTTTGAGAGCTCGGTCGATAAAATCCGACGCTGCCGGAAAGTTGTGCGTGAAGACGAAGTCTAGAGCTTCGTTTGGTACTTCTCTTTGACGCTTTACGTCATCAATGGCGATAAAGTCGACCAGATTGTAATCCATTTTCTGAGACCTGAAGATAACCTCGTCGCTACGAGAACTACTGACAAAAATGGCTCTCTCTCCCAGTTTGAGAAGACCTTCGTTGGACAAGTCATGTAAAAGCAAAGGCAAGAGCTCGAGATTCACAGCGTAAGCAGAATCGCCAAAATCAAAACGGTTGGAAGCTATCGAGGATCCACTCAGAATAGATCCTAACCAGGGGAAAGATGCGACAAACAAACCCAAAATCAGAAGACGAGCAAGAAGCTTCAATGCTCGTGAATTAGGAACGCGAACCATCAAATTCTTTGGCTCGTCGGAGTAAAAAATAAGCCCGCCGGCGGGGAGTTTTTTGCATTTGCCACCGACGATGGCAGATCGGAAGCCTTGAACCAGATCAATAACCATTATTTCAAATCCAAACAAAGAAAACACGAAGCAAAAAAATCGACGTTGAAGACAATCAGTTGAAGAAACTCGATAACAATGGCGGTCGACGACAGTAAAAGGAACAGGAGAGAAGAAGGGAAAGATTGGGAGGGAGAAAGGAAGAAAATGGTTGGGGGTGGGAGGACAAAATACAATTTAGCGAGTGCAAAATCTGGCGGCGGTGTGATTTCCACCCACGAGAGCTACACGAGAGCTTTGTATTCTAGACCACAATAACATCAACTGCCTCAACCGCTGAGCCTCCATTAATGCCAAACCTCTGTTTCAGCCCCAGATCGATAGACGGTGCTTCTTCTTCCCACGCTGTATCTACTTCCTCGCGGAGGCCATCATCGACATACAATGAAAACCCACACCTTCGATCATACAACAATAGCTGGAAGAAGAAAACACAGCGAGAGACAGAGACAGAGACAGCTTCTCTTTCCTCTTCTCTTGGGATTTGATCGTCCTTGTGGAGGAAAGCTGAAAATGAAGGATGTGAGGACGAAGGGAAGAGGATTATAAATATGGGGAAAGAGAAGACGTTTAAAAATAGAAAAAGAAGAATTATTGGTTGTACGAGAAACTAGTTCTGCCATTGTTGGGGGTGTGTTAGCTATTTTTCTGAGAGCTTTATCCATGGATTCTTGCTGTGTTTGGTTAATAATCAGCGTGAGATTTGGGTGTCGATGCTTCGGTTGTGTTGATTTTGGTCGACTTCTCTGGCTCATGGGTGTCGTCTGACTCACTTCTTTGTCATATCTCTTCACTCCCTTCTGTTTTTCATTTGCCTTAATATATATAATGACAGCCCGTTTTACTGCTCCAGTTCCCCTTCATTTCTGTTAAACTTCTCTCGATCCATAATTAGCAAATTCTAATCAACAGCAAAATACGGCTTTCTGTCTTCTAATCTCCCTAATGATACAGCCAAGTTTCTTCATTTCGAACCAAGCATGACAGTTTCTAAAAATCAGAATCTGAAAAAAGACGTGCTAATCATAGAGCCAAGCTATGCGAAATTTTGCCTAATCAAAGTTATTAGTTGAAAAAGAATAGGAATATCATAGACTAAAAAATAGAACTAAATGATAGTAGTGGCATTCAAAAACACCTCTCTCCCTCCCCCTCTCTACGTATTATATATTTATGAAGCAAATTCAGTTTGTCTTTTAAGTAATTGAGTAGCTTACTCTACAAAAATCTGCAGCACCATCACCAGAGGAATTTGGCCAAAAACAGCTACTTCAGGCTGTCTGCCCATTTTTCAACCAAATCAGTTTGATTTAGAAGTAATACGAATTGTCCTTGTGACTCGAAGCATCCTTGCATAGCATCGATCGCACTTCCATGACCGAAGTGGGCGGCTCTACATCTTTCTCTTGCAGTGAATTTCCCATGAGTTGTTGCATTTGCGATGCAAATGTATCGTCCAGGACCTGCAGATCATCCAGACCAATGATAAAACAAGAGAATTGGACGACATAATCAAATGTTTACAAAATCTCTTTTTTTTTCCCTTCTTTTTTCGTTTCTACGAAGAAATTTTCTTTTGTTCTGTGGCCATGTGAAAAAAAATGTCGTGAAACTATCTTGTTTCACATTTTTTTAATGTTTTTCATATCATAAAAAAGGAATTGAATACTGGACGAGTGGTACCATGATAAACTTAAATGACTAGAAACATGTTGGAGGATACTAACCGAAACAGCAACGCGGCAACCTTTGTACCATGAACGGTTCTCTTTTCGATTCTCCAAAAAGCCAAGAACATCCTATGAAAAGATATTTACCAAAGAAGATTATTTGAGAAAAAAACAAGGAGAAGAGGGGATAATACACAAGTATATATACTTACCCGTCCCATTCGGTCCCAATAACCTCGACAAATCGCTATGAAGACGCGATTCTCAAATAATGTATGAAGATGATTAATTGTATTTGTCAGCTGTTCTTTCAATGGCTGCATTCTACTTCGAATGTCTGATTCTACCACAGTATCCTTTGAATCTTGAAGGATCTTTTTCAGTTTCGTCGAACTTTGTAATTTTGTCTGCGGATAATAAAATCAATCTTAGCCATCTCTAATACAAGCAAAACAAAAAAAAATGTTAAAGATATACAATCGTATAGAGAAAGTCAATATCATAGCATCAAAATATCACTGAGAAACTATGACAAAAATATAAAATGATACTTACGTTTTCTGCAAGCTTTTCAACAACAGCTTGAACATAGTTTCTAAATTTGGCTCTGAGCATGACTGTTACTTCGCTTAAGCGCTCCCCCGGAAGTGCATTTCCACCTTCAGGAATGCTATATCCCCATGACTTGAATTGAGTTTCTATCTTGGGCCGGAGGACATCAAGCATCCTCTTCATAGAATTCAACAGAACTCCCAACTGAAAATGACGAACAAGAAAAAATACACACTATCTATCAGGACCTAAGTATGGAAAAAATCGACATTTTAAAACTTCACTCTTCTTCCATTTATGTAATCGTCGATTTCAAAAATAATTTCTTTTCAGATACAAAAGGCCCTTAAGATTAGGAGTCTTCCGATTGAAGATGGTGATACTGACTTATCATTATGCAATGGTCATAAGTTTGGAGGTGGGTTGGAAGTGAATATATTTTTCTTGGATTTAATAAATGTTGTTGCTCCTGCCAATAATTTTCTTTTAATACTTCTTCCACTGATAAAGGCCTTAAGATTGCAGTTAAAACAAACCTCGTCCGGTACTGTATAAGCACACACGTTTCTTTTGGCAAGTTTTTGGACATATTTGAGTCCAAATTTTTTAGGGGTTAAATTTTCTTTCAATGGTGCCAGTACATCAGCATACTGCCGGTCCAAAGCTTCCACGGTAGCTTTCTCGACATCAGCAACAGCCTTTTTCATAACAATCAAGAAAAAGGTGAGCAATAAATTTAACCAATAGAATGCATTTATTTTTCAGATTTATATGCTCCGATTTTCTGATATAAAACTTTACATCTTCAAAAAAATGTATTGCATGGGTTTTCATTGCTTAAGAAAAGGCTTCTACAAGAAGGAATTAAGTAGAGCACAACTGAAGCATAATGATCATAATTTTGCAAGGCGTAGTATGCCCAATTAGGTCCTTTGAGTCATGGCTAATTCCTTGAAAAAAAATTTGGTTCTTTCAAATTTCCCATATTAAACAAACAGATATAAAATCACTAGTTCTGATAGACGCACTCATAATAGTAGTAAAAAACATCTCCAGGTGTCTAGCATTATTCAAATTCCTGGGTAAGCTATACGAGTTAAATTTACAAAAACATTTTTACATATTTATATTTGTCTAGCAATTTCCTAACACGTTCATGCCAAGTACCTACTTGAGATCAAATCTAGGAGAATTTGGAGAACAGAAACTGGAAAAGTTGGTACCAATTTTCAACTAAGAGTTTATAAAAAAGACAAGACAAAATAGCACCAGGATAATATATAGTGTGACTAATTGATAACAATTGGAGATGAAAATAAATATAGAAGGTTGAAGAGTTTGTCACAACATACTTGTTCTAGAACAAAAGTATATTCTGGCCATCGGCAAATAATAATCTCGTAGTCACTCAGCGTCTCTTTTAGTCGGTCATACATTTCATCAACAAA
The DNA here is from genome assembly GCA_022433055.1 of Begonia peltatifolia. Taxonomy (NCBI): domain Eukaryota; kingdom Viridiplantae; phylum Streptophyta; class Magnoliopsida; order Cucurbitales; family Begoniaceae; genus Begonia; species Begonia peltatifolia. The sequence continues at coordinate 2,720,860 of CM039520.1, forward strand.
AGGAGTTGTAGAGTGTTGTGTCTTAACTCCTGACCATTTTACCTACAAATAGTCATGAGGTTATATGCATCAAAGCATAGGCATGCATCCAAAACACTCATTGGCCCAATCATGTTAACTATTAAGTCCCAATATGTCAAGTGATATTTTTTTTTTCATCACCCACCTAAGAAAATTGCACCAAAAAAGAAAATCACTATAATAACAAGTATCGTAGTCAATTGTAACACCACAATTTAGTAAATGTACCTTGTCTAATCTGCATGATTCCAGCATCGAAAGACGTTTATCCTGAATCCACACAAGAATATACAAATGGAATAGTTCTTTTGCATCAACACCACCTTTGACGGGACTGTGAAACGAGAATATAGTTAAAAAAAATTTGAAAATGGAGTTGTAAAATACAGATGATTGCTAAAGCCTAAGAGAAACATTAGCTCAATTAAAAATAACTTCACCTAATACCCCAGCTCGCAAGATCTCTTTGAAAATCTGCAGTCGCAATAACAAGTTCTGCTACGTGGGGAGAGGGCCCTGTTGGGGGGCAAGCAATGAGGAAAGCACGCAATCTACCATAAAGTTCTGTGCTGAATATTGAAGAAGATAGACTTGGAAGGTCTATAAAGCTGCACAAAAACATGTAGAATCTTTCACTGTGTACATATGTGAAACGAAGTACTGTTTTTACAATGCAGAATTCATGCACCTATGAGATATTAGCCCTTACAGAACCTTCAATAAAAAATAGATACTATTCTTTGATTCTTCAAAACATGTAAATGCCTATAGATTTTACAATCAATCTTCTTCTTAAAGTAAAAAGCCATCAAAATTGCCCGTTGAACTATTTTTTAGGCTATTTACCTATATCGCAATACTGTTATTTTCGATGAAACTAAAGAACCAATTACAAACTTTAGGAAAAAGATTAATTTTACTATTGCTAAGTATGTTAATTGTTCGGAGTTTTTTAGGATTTATCCTTTTAACCTTATTCTCTCTAATTGGAGAAAATTTGCTTTAGATTGAGGGTTGTTTTTTCAAAGGGTTCCTCCATTCTCTTCTTTGTAATTTCTATCTATTAATACATTTCGTTTATTATAAAAAAAAAAACACTACCAATAACCTAACTAAAGTCATTGTGTTTGCCATGTGAGCAACAACGTATCTTATGCATCAGTAAGTGTCTGTGTTCATATATTCACAATACTAATAAAAAAGATTATTAATCAATAAAAAAAATATGCAAGAGAAGAAAGTCTAAAATTCATTCTTTTTGTGCCAGTGCAAAATTAATCAAGGACTCTGAAAAGTATTAGAACATAAAAGCTTTCCTACAAGAACATGAATGTATGGCAGATCAGGGTAAATAATAATCTTTTGAAGCAAAATTAGTACCTGGGGAGTATATGTTGATTGTGTATCTCAATGTCAGTAAAAATTTCATCTCTAATGTTTACACACACTGATTTCATCTTTTGGTAAGCAGTAACCGTAGTAACAGTATCAACCAAAATACCCTCATTGTTGCAAGCAACATATTCATCGGTCTCGGCCAAATGTCTCCTTGACCTTTTTTTCACAGCAACCTGAGAAAAGTAATACCGATTTATTAAAAAAAAACTTCAGCAAGACAAAATCCTTAGTGGAAACAAAAAAAAAAAAACATGAACCTGGAAATAGTGGCATAATGAAGTCTGAGCTTCAGAAGACAAGATATCATGAAGAAGTGTATAAAGTTTAACAGCTGGTTTTAGAGCAGGTGCCACAATCCCAGTCGCAGGTCTGTATACTTCCATAATACCCGAAAGAGATGACTCATCAAGTGATTTGTAATTTTGAAAAACCAGAGAGAGTATCTGCTCTAACTGATCCTTGGTTTCTCCTAAAATTCGGTTCTGAAAGAGAAAAACATTCCCAAAAAGAAGAGTTACACACTGCGGCAAAGCTATATCCTTCCAATTGGAAAAAATTACGAGAAATAGTTTCAAAAGAATCCAAATCCTAAATAGCTCATAAAAACAATCCTATCTCAAGCCATAAAGCACTAAACTAAAGGGACCTATCCTATAAAAGCCTCGATTCCTTTCCAGCCATAAATTCCAAAAAGTGGCAAGATGCCAATCCTTCAAAGCATCCTCAACTTTCAAACTTTCCTATTCTGATCATGCAACCATTCCGACGAATTGTAATGACACATGTATACTTTTTGTGACAAGAAACAACTTATTAAGAGAAAAAATGTCCAAGGACGGAGAGGAGAAAGATTCCTGCCAAAGCAAGTACTAAAGTGTACAATTAATATATAGCAATTTCTCTAATTGGAGAGAACCATACTAATATCATAGGTTCAACAAGAACTTAATATCATAAGTTCGTCACAAGTATGTATAACCACGAAACTAATATCACATGTATGTTATAAGCACGAAACTCATAGCAGCATGTAGTTATGGCAAATTAACAAAGAAGCAAAACAAAATATGAGAATAATACTAATAATAAAGATTTGTTTGCTTCTTGTTATTTTCACCTCTTGATGACTTAATGTGGTTTTGTTATGCCCCTTCATAACAACAGGCATGAGCAACTCATATACCAGGTCAAGGCAATCAGCAGTAGGTGTGGCCACATCCATCACATATGACAAATATCTGTTTTGAATGAACGCGAATGAGCAAAAGAAGAAAATATAAAAAAAAATGGGAACTATCTAAGTGGCTCATTCAGTTACAGAGATAACATAATGAAATCCACTACCTCAACTTGGTGTATACTTCAGAAATACCATAATACGATGCAAATTCTAGCAATAGCCATTTCCATGAGCCATGCAATAACAGGTTCCTTTGTTGAAAATGTTGAACCTTCATGGCAACTTCCAGAACCAGGTCATAGGCAACTGTTTCAGCAACAGAGCCACACTATGGCCAAACAAAAATAAGAAAGGTATCAAATAAAAGTAATTAGCACTCCGCTGTATATTGACATTCAAAGTTGAATGACTTTTATGGATTTGAACAGCATCCTAAGGTAACTGAAAAGTATACTACAAGTTTGCGCCACTTTAAGACAATGAAAAAAGCGTATTTTAATACCCAATTTCAGAAATGGTCAAATTTATATATTTTGTACCATGAACATTTGACAAGGCCATCTTCATGTACACGACAATATGACCCCAAGGAATAGAGGAATAATCATTTAGAAAAAAAAAAAAGATCAGGTTTGAACATCAGGAAACTATTCCTAACATAATAAGAAGACACACACTTGAGGTTACTATATGCTAGTTAATGACGCCGAAATTCATACCTTAAGATGGTTATTATCATCTGAACTTGCTGAGTAATGTATATAAAGTTGCATCTTTCCCACAAGTTCATGTTCTGGCTCATGATAAACAGACCACCAGCGTAACTTGTCAGCCTGCATTCAATCTCAGTAAACATTCTATCTAGCCCGGATCGCGTATAGATCAATCTAAAAACTCTAGTGTAAGGTTAAGAAAATATTACCGGATTCTCAGCAATTGCAGCGACTTGAGCAACAACACGGCCAAAATGCTTCCCATTTGAATCCTGGATTTCAATTATTAAATCATCCCCAAGGCCGTCTGGAAAGCTGTAAAGTTGTCAGTGTATTTGTGAAGATTAACTGATACAAATACAAAAAAGACAAGAAAACATACAAAACATGAGTTTCCCCAGATCCAGCTTGCATTCTGATGGCATCTTCCTCAGTTGAACTTTTCATTCTTAGCAAACACGAGTATGTTTCTGATGATATTGAACAGAATTATTTATAAAGAAAATTAAACAAAACATATAAATGATAACTTAACAGGAAATAAAAATATTTTTAAACTAGATCCTTTTCATAAGAAACTATGCAAAAAAATGCAAAAATAATAATCACTTAATCTACCTCTAACCAATCAACCTGATTATATCAAAGGCTCGTCAAGATGAAAAATTAAACATGGTAGTTTAAGGGATGATCTACAATCAATCGCAAAAAATAAACGTGTGATTCGTTGAAATATGGAAACTGACAATTGACAATAAAGGAAGACAATCCATTTCAATATCAAAGAACTGAATTACCATGCATTTTTATTTCAATTGACTTTTATAATGGTTTCTCATTTTCAAAATATATCTGTGAAACAAATCAATTCCAAAGAACAATAATGTGATTCATTGAAATATGGAAACTGGTTAGGGCAGTTCTTATGTTTCACAATTGACAATAAAAGAAGACAATCCCTTTCAACATCTAAAGCTGAATTACAATGCATTTTTATCTCAATTGAATTTTGTTATTGTTTCGCATTTTTACAATCTATCTGTGAAATAAATGTAGCTAATATATGATTATGAAGAACACAAATCATACCTTGCACTACTTCATATGATGATGAACTGTTGCGTAATGTTGTTACGCCAGCTTTCAGAAGACCAGATACTTGTTTTATGTATTGGGTGCTTGCCTGCATGTATGCCAAGCTCTGCCTCGAAAATGACCTGTTTGTTGGCATACGAGGTGCAAGGCGGATTTTTCTAAAAGCATGCCATCCAGAAGCTACTGTTGACTGCCAACTTGAAAACCTATACTTAATTGAGTTTAAGGTAACTGCTGGAGGTTTTAGAGCCAAAATACTACAGCCAGTTGGTGGATCCAGTGCCATCTTCACCTTGCGTACTGTAAAACAAAAAAATACGCAACAGATAGTCTAGAGTTGGGAGTCGACTATAATATATCTCAGAGCTAGCATGAAAATCTACCTTGCACCTTCATCTTGCCAATTACTTTCTTTGGTTTTGGGGCCACTCCTTCGCTGACAAATTCTGATGTCCGTTTCACCAATAGTTCTTCCTCTGATTGTAAAAGCACTTGGCGTAAACTACACTCGTAGAACAGAATCTTATGAAATAACAGTGTAACGTCAAGATACCTCTCAACCAAGCAAATACTATCATGAATATTGGCTGTCTACAACTACATTCATTATTGAATCTATAAGTAGCACTAATCTTCTGCTTTTAGAATCAAAAGAATTTCTAGTTTGTAGGAAAAGGAGAAACGGAAAGCTTGTCCAAGCAGATAGTAGAAAGATGCCTACATGACATCAAAGACAAACATGAGGAGTTAGCAAAGCTTGACAGGAGTTATATTCTACACCGAAAACGAAACCAAATACATGAGAAATTCAGGCAAAAGTTTCCAACAGAGAGAAAGAGATGTTCTGGATAAAATAAGTGAAATGAAAACAAGATTAATTTAGAGAAAGAAATTTGGGCAGGACCAACCAAGTTACATATTAGGAGCTGTGAAAGCAACACTATCATTTACAGCTTCAGATGAGAACAATAAACAGAAAGCAGGAAATAGAAGCTGCTTAATAAAGTAAAGAAAATGTAAGAATATAATATTGCAGCACATATTAACTATGTCCAGAATTGCCTGATTTTAGAACCAATGTTGACCATCAAGTAAGCATTCAAGACTTGTTGCATACCTTCACCAGTATTCCAACAAATGCCTTTTTTAACATGTTTTCAGAAAAATATTCAATCAAAAGAACCTCCCTCATTTTAGGTTCTACCTCAAGGAAATGACTTAAAAACAACTGAAGATTGTAAGATATATAACTCACCCGAAGGCATCCCGTAGTACAGCACATTCATTTTCCAAAAACATCGGAGCTTCCATGTTTTCCATTGCCCAAGCATGAAGGCAAAGTCGCACACATGCATCATAAGCTACAATAGCATGCCAAGGTCCAAGAGCACTGAAATTAATTTAAGTTAATTAGATTAAAGAATAAAAGACCATATGGTGTATATAATCCATTGTGTCCATCAACCATACAGTTATGACTTTTATTACCTAGCATGAAATGTTGGAACACGAGCCGAACCAGATGATGCAGCAGCTTCTGAACTAGTCATTCTAAAAACAAATAACTATAAGGGAAATTATACATATGGGTTAAACTAGACAACTATAGGAGCTAATTGCAAGTAGTAAACAATTTAATGCATATCTTACTATAAAATAAACAGAATCACTTAGAATAAAGTAATACAGACCTAACAGATTGATCAGAAATTTTGTTCTGAATACTCTGTGGTTTCGCTTTAGATACAACTTTTGGTTCTTGTGCATCTAAGCAACCATGGGAGCTTTTCACTTCAGATGCTTGAATTTTTTCTCCATTTTGTTTAATTTCCTGAGCTGGACAACCAAATGGAGGTGCACTAGGAACATCATCTTCTTCATTATCATCGTCATCGGAAACCTTTCCATTATGTAGGTTTCTTTTGTGAAAATCCTGCAAAGTGCACATAGTCAGCATTAATAAATTCAAAACAGACTAAAAATTGGGACTGAATAAAAGAATTCACAAACAAAAGCAAAACCAACAAAAATTAACATTTCCATTAGTTGCGAGAAAATTATAAGCATTCTTCTTGTATTCTTTTTTGATAAAAATACTTGTACAGAGATGCATGTCCAACTTGACTAGTATCTTGAGTTGTGCCCCTCTGTTTTCTTGAACACAACTCAAAATAAGGATGACGACTTGTTCTCCCTATATTTTGTACTCTTCTTCTTTAACACGTCACCAATTTTGTGTACATAAAAAAGATGCAGATCGTATTCAAGAAATTCTTGAAAGGGAAACAAAAGAAATCCTGCCCAACTATGATATTCCTGACAAACCATTAAAAACATGCAAAAAGTTTGGAAGAGCCAGTAAATTATTTCCAATGAATAATAAATCTACCGTTCATCCTCCATGGTAATCATGATTTTGGGAAAGCTGTCACCAACGTGTCCAACAAAAATCAGTAAGACAAAAATGTTTTATGTCATAACTATAATTGCCAAACGCTCCTTTTCTTATCTCTTCCAATTTCCTCCAACATTACATGTTGCATATAAATCTTAACTCCTTCCATAAAGAACAACTTAATAAAAAACATTGTTGCCATCAGTATCTAAACACGCTCACATACGAATTGACAATGTGAAGCGAAAGCCAAGACAATTTCAGCGCAAGCCAAGACAATTTCAAAGGACCTCAAACCTTTTCAGCAGCACTTTTTGCCTTCATGTGAGATGGATCGCTCGATGCGTATCCTTCAGAAACCAAAGAAGCTCTATTCTGAGGCAGAGACCCATTAATACTCCCCACTTGTGTAGTAGAGAATTCTGAGCTAGCAGCAGAATCCGAAGATTCTTCTTCTGTAAAACCATTTTGCCGAATCGGGTACCTTCGATTTTTGCCAACAAATTGTTGTGACACACGTCCATAGCCGCTCACTAATGTTTCTCTTGATGAACTGACGTCAGAGTATAAGTAATCACTTCCATAATGTGGTCGATTTTGAGTAGAGTTTCCATGTCTATCATTTCGAAACCTTTCATCTTGAGGGGATGAGTCCAGCGAATACCTACCAACCTCCTCCTCAGAATCAGTTGTCATGTCCATTTCGGAACCAGACCCACTATCATCCATATCGCCATTAATAGTTTTAGAAACAGGAAGGGCATTTGCAGGCAGGTGCCCGCTTCTAAATTTTGACGGTGGAGGCAATCCAAAGCCCCTCGCTCCATTACCAGTTCGAATGGAGGTGAATGGATCCGCTCGAGGTCTCAGATTTGAACTGGAATAAGAGGTTTCATTCTGAAAACAGAATAACCCACAATCTAAAATTAATTGCTACAACAGAATAATAATATGGAAAGATGTAGTAGAAGTAAAAAGTAGGTACGATCAGATCCTGATACAGAAAGAAAGAAAGAAAACCCGATTTCAAAATCGAACGCGTGATTGAAGAATGAGAATCGAGTACGAATGAAGCTGACCTCGCGAACCCATCGAAGAGCATTCTTATCCAGTCCTTCAGTAAACATTACTGCAACTCACTGTCTTCACCTGCAGCCAAAAAATCATCTCAGAAACATCGTCTTACCCAATCAAAAAAAGAATGGAGAGGATTAAAGCAATAAACTCACATACGAATAAGACTAGGAGTTCCAGTGAGGAAGGAGACGAACGGAAAGGCAATGTAGAGCAGAATGAACTGCAGGAGCAGTAGAGAAAGAAGAAAAAAGTTTTCGTGAGAGATCAAACTGGAAAAACTCGAAAATACAAGATGTGAGAAGAAAAAGCTCTTACTTCTCTCAAAAGCTTTCTCCCTTCAGCTGTCACCGACTGAGACCCACGCAGACTCTCTCTCTCTCTCTCTCTCTCTCTCTCTCTCTTCTAACGACGGGAATTAGCCAGTTCACTGTCACATATTTCTTTTCTTTCCACCGTTTTGTCGAAAACTAAACAAACTATAATTAAAATTATAGTTGTACTTTTAATAGTATTTTAGAAGAACCAGCTAAACGACGTCGTATCAAAGGGATTCCGAACGACACGACATTCTTATCTTGCTCTCGTTCTTATATTGTTTCATTAATTTCCAAAGCAGACCGGAAAAAAAGGCCCCACGTAGGCCAAGAAAAGGTAACGGGCAGTACACGTGTCGCGACCTCCTCAAATCTCTCTTAAAATCAAAACAAAATATTCGAACGTTTAAGTGTGGGAACACTCTCACTCGCCACAAAGTCGACGCTCGAGTATTAGCAGTAAGTAACATGCCTATGTGGGTCCCACTTTCCCGTCATCCTTTCCGTCAAGTCCTCCAGCGCCGTCAACTGTTTCGATTGTCTAAAATGCCCTCCCAGAGAGAGTCACTTGATTAACGGAAAAATGATTTAATCAACCGGGGTAATGATCGTAATAATTATTATACTACTAGCCTATTTTAGTCAATTAATAATTGTATGCGATTAGATGTGACTTTAATTTGAAAAACGCAATTATCAAAATTCAATTAATCACTTTCATTGCGAAAATGATGATTATCAGAAGCAACCCTGGGAGGGACCCCGTCTGGAAGTGGTTTTGCTGTCCTTGACGTTGACTCTTGTCCTCTGTTAAAATATTAAAACATTTAAAGTATTTTGCTGCTTGTGTCAAATAATTATTAATATAATAAATTAATTTTTATAATTTATTACATTAATTACTAATTATTTGTAAGATATTTTAACAAATATTTTTAAAAAATAAAATAAAATAACAAAGAATAAAAATAGATCACTCTAATTAAGAGCCTAAGATTGCTGGTAATGAATCTCTGCAGACACACTCAAACAAAAAAAAGACAGATTAGTTGGAGATAGACATCAACACCAACTCCAAACTAAAATGGATTCAAAGAAGCAGAAAATGGGCTGTCCACATCTCCACTCAATCACAAAATTTCAGTCAAAATAACCATAAACAGTTCAAAAGAAGATATATCCACCCCAAAAAAGCTTTTTCCTGGGGGGGGTGACTTTCAAAAGCCGAGCTTATTTCAACAACTTTAACAACATTTTGGAAAGGAATTGAGTTATGGGTAGAAACTCATTACTTGAGAAGAGGATGAAAAAGCCATTTTATTCCAGCTCTGTATCGTTCTTATGAGCGCCGACTATGCAAATAGCTGCTCATCGACCCTGCACTCGCCTAGGAAAACCTTGACGCTTCGTGGCGTACCACAGCTACCTTCAGCTATTATTGCTCTATCATTGGCGGCCATGTGAACAATAATCTTGTAAATCATTTCGATCTGAAGCAGAAGATGAAAGAAGAACATGTCAAAAAACATCTTGCAAGAGGGAAAGCTACTAAATCCAAATAAATGAGCTTCAACGCACATCATCGGTGGCGTGGCAACGTTCAGCTACTTCATTGAGTGTCAATGGCTCAATAGGATCCTTACAGCTGCAGCGCATAAACATAATAATGTGATTATTTATTCACCAAAAAGGAGGCAAAATTGCAAAAAAAAAAAATGAGAGAGATAAAAGCACCTCCAAGGATATCTACATTTTGATAGAAGTATTTAGGAATAAAAAACTTCTTCACTAAAGAATCACAACAAGAATCTACAATGAACCTCTCTCTAGAATTTTGCGAGTCTAGAGTCTCTTCCCCTAATTTCTTCACTCGCCCAAAAAGTCTCTTTTCTTTTCCTATACAATTCTATTTGTACACCAATTACAAGTATTCCACTAACTTCTTATCTAGTTTTAGGAGTGAGTCTTATCAGCCCCAGATTAAAGGACCTCCCTTGAGGTCATAAATCGAAATTTAATTTTGGGGTCGAGGGTCAACAAGCATTTTATTTTAGAAACATAATGAGGAGAAATGCATTTCTATATATTTGCCATCCTACCTAGCCTCATTAAGTACTGCCAATACTCGCTTTTGAAGGGCTAACACTTCTCCGGCTGCTTTTTTCCCTGCTTCCACTCCTGACAGCAACACACAAGAATAACTGGTTTAGCACGTGGACCAGATGCAAAGGGAAATATGTTAGCTTTATATCAAGAAGCAAAAGAAAACAAATGCAGATTCCTCTATTAAAGTGACATGTTAGAGCAAATGTTTACCAGGTTGATGATATGCATTAATGTTGATAAGAGAAGCATATAAACCAACCGCTCTTTCATAAAGAGCAATAAGAGCACCAACAGATCTAGGAGTGACTTCTTGAACAGTGACTGTAATGGACTCCCGATCATTTGCATAAAGAGCTGATCTTGTTCCCTATAAATTGATTGCATTTTTGTAAAATAAACAAGGAAAGCATCCAAGTCACAAAAATGCAAAACAAAAATGCAGACTTAGAACTCGAAGCCTCCAAGTCTAGAACAAATACATAAGCTATGCGACAAGAGATTATTTTATATTTAACCTGTAACATGCCAAACAGGTAATCCCCACAAGTGACACCTGGCTCCAGCTCCCAATCATGCCCAGGAGGCCTATCACGTAGTACTTCAATGAAGGTAACAAAAAAGTTGTGGACGCCTTCTCTCAATTGTTGAATATAGCTGAAAATAAATTAATTAAGCAGTTGTTTGTAGTAAGAAACACTGGATGCAAAAAAGAGAAACCACAATCGAAAGAAAAAAATTAAAACTCACGCATGCTGATCTGTGCTCCCTTTGTTTCCATAGACAGTAAGTCCTTGATTCACCTGCAGAGATAAGAAGTTCAACTTAAAAACCATACTGACAGCATCTGGTCGGACTTGACGAGTAGGCTCACAAATTATGGGTTGGCAAGTTCATTTTGAGCAATGGATTGCTTGATAGAAAATATATAATTACATTTCAAGGAGGCTCTCTACAATGATTATATTCATTCAATTCTCTGTCAGACTCGTCTTTTTAACCCATAAAATTCTCATCAATTCAATCAACACATTCTTGCCTGAAAAAATGACCAACACTAAGTAAAACCACAGGTTAACAGGTCAACCTGGAAATAATTTTAACGTATTATGGAGGACAAAATTCCAGTACAAAAGTGCTTAAGTAGATGATATATTACATATAATATGTATGGCTGTATGAATAATCAAAGACCCATCTTCTGAAAAGATCAACAACTTAGCTAATTTAGGACTATAAAGATGTAGAAAAACATTGATAGATGTGCACACCCGATTTCCATCAAGGTCAAACTCTTTCCCAAGCGATTCCATAACCAACTGTTGTAAGTAGCGACTAAATAACAATAGGCTGTCCTTGTATGGAAGGACAACCATATCCTGCAGAAGCAAAAGAAGAAAAAATATGAAACAAAGCCGTCTTTTAATGAAGATAAATTAAAAAGCATCACAAATCTAAAATGTTGAAAACACTAAATCGCATAAATCATTAATACCTTGGATCCTACGCCATCAGAAGCCCAATACCAGCATAATGCTAGTAATGCTGCAGGATTATTTTCAATCTGAAAAAAAAATGCTTATATTAAATCCACATAGTTTAGTTCTCTTCTTGATAAGGTATGACAGTGAAAAGTCACAAGTAAGAAGAATGCGGTTGAATGAGAAATCATTCGGGATAAGATGAAATTAAATGTGTAAGGAAACAAAAAATTAATTCAATATACCCATAAAGGAGAAAAACCCAATCAAACCAAAGGACAGGGCCATTTTCATAAATAGGGACTACTCTATTGACTGCATACACGGTGAGCAAAATGTTTAGAGAAAAAGAACCATTAGTATTTGAAACAAATCAACACCTTTGGATGTTAAATACTTATTTCTAGCCTACCCCAGCAACCATATATAACTGGAACCACATCATCCAAATTCATAGTATATGAGTTCGTTTCTGGAATGATACCTATGGATTTGAATTAAACAGCTAAAGTAATGACAGCAATGTAAAAAGTAATAAGATGACATTGAACAGACAGTTACCTAATTCTTAAATGTTATAATAGACTAAAGATCCAACACATATCATAGAACTTTAAAATTTTACTCTAAATAGGTAACTGTAAAAAGCAGTACCTTTTGCTAATTATTTGCAACTTTAAGAATCATCAGTAGATAAACACAAAATTATGTGAAATCCAAAAAACTGATGCACTACTTACAGCAGTTGTTCTAGTTGCCTCATCCATTAACGTTGCACCGGCAAGCATTTCCTTAATGTTGATTCCCTGAACATGAGGATTGCATAATTAAGTATAAACTTGAAAGATGATCTCACAAAATTTATGATTTAATATATTAACCTGAAGTGCAGCAGGAAGAAGACCAACAGCCGACATTTCAGATGTTCTACCACCCACCCAATCAAACATGGGAAACCTAGCTATCCAGCCTTCGAGTTTTGCAGTATTGTCCAACAGTGAATTTTCTTGTGTAACAGCAACACCCTGCTTGAAAGTAAAGTCAAAAACAGTCCTTAAGTTCTAAATTACTAAATATTAGGAAAAACCAGCATATAGCTGCCACCAAGGCAGCAAAGTATGGATTCAGTTACATCATATTAAGTATTGATCCAAAGACTTGTAGCAGTAATGACCATACATCAAGTGATGATGTCGTCATTGCATAGGAAACCAGTGAAAGTAGAAAAAAAAAAAAGAACCTGAGATCAAGACCTGTTTTGCAAAATCCAGTCCAGCTTCACGAAATGCTTTCTGAACTTCCAACAAACCATTTCTAGTTTCAGGAGTACCTCCACTCTGAGAAGAACGCAAAGGAGATTAGGATTACAATGTACCCAACAAAGGGTACTTTGGAACAACAAATATGCTATGCAACAAACCTTTGAAATTACTATTACAAGGGTAGAAGCCAATTCTGGTCCTAGCTGGGAAATCTGATGATCAATTCCTGCTGGATCAGTATTGTCAACGAATCTTATCTGCCACAAGACAACAAAATATTTGTTGTATTTCATAAGAAGATCAAGGGCGAACCAGTGAGGTAAAACTGCTTTCTGGGCTAAAGATGAAGTTGTATCCGAGGCAATGAGCAAAGATGACAAACATCCTGACATAGGTATTATTTATTGTCGATATTTCATCATAGAAAACAACGTAGTGTGGCACATCTTTATTAGATCATTCCATAAACAGAATAAGGTTTCCTCAAAAATCTAAATGCAGAAGTTAATTTAAGATCGATGTGGCTTTTATATGGGAGAAAGTTTGGGTAGAGCCGGCTAAATGTTGGCTAGGTAAACGTCCTGTAGTAAGAAGAGTAGTTATGAACCCTGTAGACCATCCCCATGGGGGTGGTGAAGGGAGGGCCCCAATTGGTAGAAAAAAACCCGCAACCCTAGGATTATTATATATCATTTTACATATATTACATTCTAAATATATTAATTCTTGATAGACTGATCAGTCTTATGAGACACGCATATACATGCAAACTTCAAACAAATCCAACATATTACCTGCGGCAAAAAAAAACGGAATTAATGTCAAACATCTCAGTTACCTGGAGAGGAGGATTATCAGGAGCTAATGCCTCGGCAACGAACTGTGGACCAAGTGCTGATCCTCCAATCCCAACAGAAAGTATGTGAGTAAAGCGACCTTTCGATGGTGGCTTGATCTGCGATATGACAATCACAAGATTAAAGTCCTAAAAAATTACATACTGATTGAATACGAAATAATATCTGCGAGAAAACAAGGATTAGCTGCTCTAGAGCAAAAACAAACAAATAAATAAATAATAAAAATAAAAATAAAAACATAAACCAGAGAAGTCGAGCTAAGGACCGACTAACCTTACCACTAATGACATCGTTAGCAAACTTGCACAAATCTTCCAGAGAATTCTCAATTTGCAACCTCAAGAACGAGTTAGGCGCAAGATTAGAGTTTCTGAGCCAATAATGCCCAACCATGCGACCCTCATCGGGATTTGCGATCGCTCCCTTCTCGAGCTCCGCCATAGCTCGGAAAGCGGCCTGGAAACGGGGCTCCATCTGCCTCGCGAACTCATCCGTGAACCCGATCCTACTAACATCCAGAAACAACCCCAGCTCCTTATGCTGATACAGCCAATCAACGTACCTCCGCCACAGCAATCGAGAGTCTTTCTCCAACCCCTTCTTCTGCTCTGTCAAATGCCCATCAGTGCTCGATAAATCAGCCGATATCGCCCTGATCGTAGACCGATCCAGGCGGCGACCAAAACTCTCGTCGATAACTGTAGAATGAAACGAGAGCGATGGAATACTAGCTCTTTTGAGAAGCATTTTGTGCTTGAGAACCGTGGTAGACGGGCAAATGCCCGAGATTGAGGCCATGGAAATCACCTACCGATTTCGGATTACAAAACCTGGTGTGGTTTCCAGTTACACTAACTGTGAGTTGGCGCGGGCAAGATAGAGAGAGAGAGAGAGAGGAAAAAGACGAGAAAAACGTGAGTTGGAGAGGTTGGAAGGAGGGTTGTTGTCCGTGAGAGTGGAATGCATATGCTTCAGATGCCGAGGCAGACTAGGAAGCGACGTTGACGTCTCACTCCGTTCTTCCTTCTCACTTTTCATCACCCCGCCAATTTTGACCTTATATCTGTCTTCTATTTTCTGGCAAAATTGAAGACATTGTACATTATTAAATAAATAATTAAAATTTTAAGCCTGAGTTGTACGTTTTTTCACAATAAATTACTTATATTTACGATTAAATTTCGAGCAAAGATCCAAGAACATGGACATTTTCGAGGCCGAAAAGTAAAAAAAATAATAATAATAATAATAATTTTTTTTTACAAGTTTAAATAATAAAGGTAGTTATTTCAAAGCCTACTGAATCTCAATCATCGTCACTCCTCGTAACATAAAAGAAAATGCAGGCTCAAGTACTGAAAGAAGCCTCCAAAATCCCACTTTCTTAGCTAATCCATCCATTTCTTCCTTGTAGCTCTCAGCCTGAGCACCTTTCTATCCCCACCAGATAAGAAAACAGCCATGTCTGTCCCTAACCCACCAACCTTGAGGCAGTGTAGTTCCGAGCCTCGTTCTCATCGTCCAAGACAATGGAATACCTGCAAACATTTGTCAGAAGCTACAAAAATTGACCCATTGGGGTGATTTGACGCTGGCCATTCACATGTAATAAAACAATGACTTAATATATGCAAAATCAAACTCTTAGCAACCAACCAATTTGCATTTTCAACTTCTCCTTTATTTGTGTATTTGCGTTGACATATTGATGGTTATAGGCATCCAGCGTAAATATCGAGTTTGTGATAGTCTGTCAGAGAAGCAACAAGGTGTAACGTATAAGGATTCAAAATTCAAAATAGAATTAATCAAAACTTAAATTTAGATTTTGGACAAAACAACCGGATTTCATTCTAGAAATCCAATCGGATATGCAACTGCTCAGATTTTTTAGAGAGGTTTTTCACCTCTGGAGATGCACAGCAACTCGAAAAATCCGAGCTGAACTCGGATTTTTGGGGAAAACAGCAGTCGGTTTTTCCTCTGGAAATCCGTGGAGGAGCATATGACGGCTCGAAAAATCCGAGCTGAACTCAGCTCGGATTTTCAGAGAAAGCGATTCTGAATCCCTCCTATAAATGAAGGTGCTCGGGAGAAGGGAAACTCACACCAAAATCTCTCTCGAGCTCTCAAAACCAGAGAAGATTTTCACTTACCTCTCTACTTCAGTCACCGGCGACGATTTCCCTCCACTTCAGTCCCCGGCGACGATTTTCGAGGAGACACCGCCTCCTCCCGAGTAGTCGAACTACCGACAGAGCTCGTTCCTTTATGGTCGATGAAGTCGGAGTCAGCTTCTTCCGACCCGAAAGCCTCGGACGTTTCTTCGACGAAAAGAAGCTCCTTTATGTTCTGTGGGCGAAGAGAGCAGAACGCGAAGGAAATGAGGAAGAAAGGTTCAGGTTTCTTTATCCCACAACCGGTTCACTTAAATCGGTCCAACTGAATCGGCCCCACAACCCAAACCAACCTAGGAGACCAAGTCGAACCGAACCTGATTAAATTTTGACCGGAATCGCCCAAACAGAACCAAATTGCTTATGGACCAGTAAATTCGACCAAAAATTATCTGGAACGATCTGAATTCCAACCGAACCGATTTAAAAATTTAACCATTAAATAATCTCTGTCTAAAATCTTTTAAGATAAATTTATTAAAATGATAAATTAATATTGAATATTTTATTTAGATAGGAAAAACCCCTAACGATATCCTAATCAATCTAATTTGATATTATCCAATCTCACATTACACGTAAAAAATTTTTGTTTAAATTCTTCAAAAAAATTAGATTTATTTAAATCATAATTTAATACAAATATTTTATTTAATTATGCAGAATATTATTGGAATACTAGAGAATTCCGATAATCCTAACTTTTCAGAATCTAGTTAAGTAAAATACTAGTTTTAAATATTTTGACCATATGCCCTACGTCACAAAACATGATATTCAAAATATTTTTCTTAAAAATATTTTATTATTCGATTATGACATTTGAACTGAACAAACATGTTTAGAAATTGATATAAAATAATGTAAAGATAAAAATAGTTAGACATATTGTATGTGCATTAATATGATGGAATTAATGAAAAATATGTGATAGTAAAGTCTAAATGACAACTGAAAAGAAATAAGATTGCTATGCACGAAAATGAGACGATAAAGATTGAATGACAATGAAATGACTAAATCTGAACGAATGTTGAAAAATGAGTTATAACCAATATATAACTGTTAAGTTTTGATTTGGTAATGCATGATATTAATTTTTACCTTCATTTGTTTTGCTTGTTGAAATTATTTTTCATTAGTAGTTTTGTGATATAGATGAATTTTGTTAAAAAATAATTATAACCGATTGATATTATTCCAGAGACAAGCGAATATACAAAAGAAGAAGAAAATGTTTTTGAGTTGAATAAAATAATTTAAACGAGTATTTTCAATTTTCTAAAATATTTTGTATTTTTGACTTTAAATAGATTAGGTTGAATTTTATTTAAAATTTTATAAATTATTTTAATTATGACTTTATTTTTAATTTTTGATAAAATTATTTAAAATTTAAAATTTTAATTAAGCTTCCGCACACTTTATGCAGCACAAGGACAGTTGTGCTAGCACAAGCACCTGACATCTCTCCAAGCTCTCGTCGACTAGTGGGACAGCAATCTATACCCTTGCTTTGCATGCAGCTACACAATACATTTCGGAAAAACCACACAAATCTGTGCACGGAAGAATCACAATTCATATATAATTTTGCGACCAATTGATGTATATATAGATGAGATATCATAAAGTCTCCTTTACTCCCATGCTTGATATGATTTGTACCTTTAGAATCTTGGTTTCCCCCTTTCCAAACCTCAGAAAACTTGCAGGCAGTATGTTTGTTTTCTTAACCGGAAATAAATTTCCATCCAGCAGGATAGAAAGTCCTCATGGAAAATATTTGGGAGGACTTGCTTAACAATTCAATTTGACATTTGAGTATTATAGAAAATAGACAAGGATCCTTATTCTAATGTCAGAAGATGGGAGGGAAATACAAAAAATAAAACAAATAATTGCTCATCTTGAATATGATCTGAGGTAAAGAGCTAAGTCACAACATAAGTAGCAGAAATGTACAATAATGAAGTAAAATGCTAAGGCATTGACCAATTACTGGAATATATGCAGTTTGACTGAAAATCCCATCTTACTAGCAAGAACTAAATGGAATTTTGGATGATTTCAATAAAGCAATTAGGAAACTCAACAATACGAATGACTTTCTAAGCTCTTACCAATATTTTTTCCCAACTTCAAGACTCTACAGTGACCAACTCCTCGAGCAGTTCAAATGCAGGCAAGAGTCTTCTTTCTCTGCAGATCAAATCAACCAAAATGGACCAAGAATCAAGGTTTGGTCGGAAACCCTTTTGCAATAGTTCTATAAGAGACAAAGCTGCATCTTCAACCATTCTGGCCTCACAAAGGCTAATCAGCAACTGATTTGAAGTACCATGATGTGGTACAAAACCCCTATATAGCATCAAACTTAACAGCTCAATGGCTTTTTTCAGTTCTCCTTTTACGGTCAAGAAATTCAACACAATCCTGTAACTGGCTTTGTCCAGATAAATACCCTCATAAGGAAGATTCTCAAGCATGTCAAGAGCCTCTGCACACCTTCCTTCTCCGCACAGTCCTCCAAGTATTATATTAAAGGTCACAGTATCTGCTTTGCAGTCTTTTTCTTTCATCTCTCGAAGCAATGCCATAGCTTCATTAACCCCCCCAGTCCTGCAGAGGGAATTGATTAAAGTAGTATAGCCCACTGTATCAGGTTTCATACCAAAGCTTTTCATTTCATTAAAAAGCTTTTTGGCATCCTCTATTCTTCCTTCCTTGCAAAGGCCATTCATTAAGGATGAATAATTGAAGATATTAGGATTGCATCCAGTACTTTTCATGTACTCCATTATCTTTCTAGCCTGGTCTACTTTTCCTTTCCGACAAAACCCGTTAATCAAAACATTGTAAGTTAACACATCTGGAATAATTTTCTCTACTGAGATCATTTTTTCGAAAAGTTCAATGGCTTCATTAAGTCTTCCACTCGCACAAAGACCACCGATCAGAGTTGAGTAGGTGATTAAATTTGGAAAAGAAATCTTGGTTTTTTCCATTTCCTTCATAACTTCAAAAGCTGATTTGATATCCCCCTTCTTACAATGGTGCTTAACCAAGATGTTGTAGATACAGGTATTTGGTTTCAAGCCGAGCTTCTTTCTTGAATGCAAGAGCAACTTTCGAGCCAAATCCATGTTGTCTGACTCAACTAGGAGATTAAGACAAGTGCTGATGGCTTTAACAGAAGGCTTATCCCTAACTATTGACTGAATTGCATAGAACATGTCGAGAACCCTTTCATGAAGAGACGACTTTGAAAAATGCTTCATGAGATTCAAGAATATAATCTCATGAAATTTGCATGTTTCGTAGGTCATTTGATGCAGAACTGCGTCAATGGCCTGAAATTTCTTTGAGCGACCAAGTTTATGAAGAATGGTAGCATAAGTGGCATGATTATGATTAAAACCTTTTTGCTCTGATACCATATTAAATATTTCCAAGGCATGTTGAGGATCACGTTCATGTTTGATTAATTGTATAGCATTCTCGTGAGAGATATACCTGGTTTTCTTTTGAACTGAGGCAGAAGTGGCTGAGGATTCAGTTGGAGGATCTGGTTTAGGGGATGTTGGTTTCCAAAACTGAAAAGAGCTCCATGAAAGTGACGATGTATGTGTAGATAAAGCAGCAGTCGAGAAGCAGCACTTCCTAGAAACCATCACAAAATTCATGAAAGTTGCTGCTATTTTTACGGAGCTCTGGCATCTGGAAAAAAAAAAGATCAAGAACTTATCTTTTAAGGATCAAAAGGCAGATTAGATAATGAACAAAGGTTTACGAGTCTACCAAAGAAAACCTTAAATTCCTCCTAATTCTCATTTAAAATCATAATAATAACAATAACACCATCAATCAAAATAAATTGCTCAACCTAGATTTTTGCAATCAGTGTAAGTCTATGTAAATTCAACACAGTCTCCCCATCCTGTACAGATCATAGTCATGATGGAGAAGATGAACACTAGACAGCCAGATGCACGTGGTAAGAAATACTTGAACTATTTCAAACTGACCTCAGAGAAAAGGACGCTTTTGCAAGTGATAGATAGTAAACGCCATGATGGAACCTTCTATATGGCAAGAAGCAAAGCCGACGGATGGATGAGTTACTCTGAAAATGGAGGTAAACCCATTTTTGGCATGCGAATTTTCTAAATTCACTGGTTTGAATGAATCCGAGCAACAATTCTTTCTTACTATAATTTTTGTTTTATGTTGCTACCCTTTGCATAGAATGTATATCCATACAAAAACAGTTAAGCAGATTCTTACCAAATGTCAATTGCCGGAGGTTGATAATGAATTTTTTACATTGCTAGGATAGAAAGAAAAGGAGGGAGGGAGAGGAAAATCGGTGCGGACTTGAGGGAGGGAAAAGCATAAGCAAAGAAGAGAATAAGCAGATTGATGGGAAAAACTAGGGCTTCGACAATTCCAGAAACTGAGGGAGCGAGAAGCAGATGAAGTTTTTGAGGGAGATAGTGGTCGGCCAGCAGGAGGAGAACAAAGACATTTTAAAAACTTCAAGGGGTTTTTAGATCTTTCAACGTGTCAGAAGTCGCATAATTTAAAGTTTTGCAAAAGTGCTAAAAATCATTAGTCCCCCTTAAATGTGCTATTTTTGAGAAAAAAAAATCCCACATTTAATTACGAACCGGCCGATAACGTACACACACACACACACTCTCTCTCTCTCTCGCTCTCTCAATGGCTTCTGCGGTTCCAGAAAACCTAACCAGAGAGCAGTACGTGTATCTAGCGAAGCTTGCGGAGCAGGCCGAGAGATATGAAGAAATGGTTCAATTCATGCAAAAGTTAGTCCTCGGATCGACTCCAGCGTCTGAGCTTACTGTCGAGGAGCGTAATCTCTTGTCTGTGGCGTATAAGAACGTCATCGGTTCACTCCGAGCCGCTTGGCGGATCGTCTCCTCTATTGAGCAGAAGGAAGAAGGTCGGAAGAACGAAGAGCATGTGGTGCTTGTTAAAGAGTACAGATCCAAGGTCGAGGCTGAGCTCTCTGATATCTGCGCCAGTATTTTGAAGTTGTTAGATTCTAATCTGATACCTTCAGCCTCAGCTAGTGAATCCAAGGTGTTTTACTTGAAGATGAAAGGAGATTATCATAGGTATATGGCGGAGTTTAAAGTCGGGGATGAGAGGAAAGGCGCTGCTGAAGAAACTATGCTTTCTTACAAGGCTGCACAGGTTCCCGTCATTTTTCTAAATTTACTATTTTAGATGCGTTGTTTGGTTGCTGAAGAACGAATAGATGCTCCCTACTTGCTGCGAATTGCTTAATTTTTTAACTTTATTGTGGATAATGAATAATCAGCAATTTGGGAATTCTTTAGTAATGGAATCGCTCTGTGCTTCATCATTGTCCCTGTCATAGAAATACTTGGGAGATTTTCATGTTTAATTTTCTAGTTCACTCCCCTTTTAACTACCCATGTAGAAAAGATTCAGGGTTTTGTTGAGCGTAGTGTAGAAAATTGTGATTTTATTGGGGTCATTGCTAGGTGCAAAGGATACCTAGCAATGTAATGTTGTTTGAAAATATACTTAGCTTTAATAGTTTTTGATTCAGAGATGTAATTTTCTTTGTAGCTCATCTTTTCTACTTTTGTTTTATGGTTCTATGAGATCGAGTGTTCTGATCATGCTGGAAATTTTTTTCTTGTGAAGGATATTGCAACGGCAGAACTTGCACCTACCCATCCAATAAGGCTTGGACTGGCGCTTAATTTCTCTGTCTTTTACTTTGAGATTTTGAATCAGTCTGATAAAGCATGTAGCATGGCCAAACAGGTAATTTATATTACTATTATCTTTTGGTTAAGTGGATGGCTAAAATTTGTATTATTACTCAGTTTTGCAGTTTATTGTTTATGACAAGAACTTGCTTCATTGAGTGGAGTGATGAACTACAATCTATGTTAAGCTGTTTTATATTCCCTTATATTGCATTCTTTTAATGTGAACTTGCTTAATTATTTTAAGGCGGGAATAACTAGACCACTCAATGTATAATTTGAATTCATGGTTTTAGCTCGTCACACTTGATCAGTGGATCAAGATCGTTGTGGGTCTCCTTTATTGAGCTAGTGGATGTA
Source organism: Begonia peltatifolia (assembly GCA_022433055.1). Lineage (NCBI taxonomy): Eukaryota > Viridiplantae > Streptophyta > Magnoliopsida > Cucurbitales > Begoniaceae > Begonia > Begonia peltatifolia. The sequence continues at coordinate 2,743,064 of CM039520.1, forward strand.
TCATTTTGGACTGATTGTCGGAAGGAATGAAATGGGTCCACATTATTTAGTGTTGTTTGTTTTAAAGGGAGTTCATCTACGTTGAGCTTTGACGATGTCAATTTTGTTTATTCCCTTAGCTTTCACATCATCCAAGCTCAAAATTTTCATATCAATCCTTTTTTCATCCTTCTAAACAATAATTCCATGCTATCCTACTACCTCTCTGATGTTATGCCAGTATCACCTCAATCTTAATTGATAATCTGGTAAAATTGGGATGCAAGGATGAGCCAAATAGAAACTCTTTGTCCAAAACAACTGCCGCATTACAATTCTCATGCCTAATTTGCCATGCACTTTCTATTATGACTGGTTTTTTTTTGTATGTATGTAATGATTTACAGTGACTCTAGAGCTTATCTCATTTTTCTTTTAAACAAGGCATTTGAAGAAGCCATCGCTGAACTGGACACTTTGGGTGAAGAATCATACAAGGACAGTACTCTGATAATGCAACTGTTAAGGGACAACCTCACTCTTTGGACTTCGGATATGCAGGTCAGTTGGACATCCAAATTTCTGTCTTTAATTACTCTCGTTCTCTCTCTTTCTTTCTTATTTTAATTTTTCTTTCCATAACCTGTGATTATGGTTTCTGCAGGATCAGTTAGATGAGCCATAACCCATCATCATAAGCTTAATCTTCTTTCCAAGGAGGTGGGCTTTGACTGTCATCTGTGTCTGCTTTTCTCAAGTATGCAAACTTTAAACTTGAACATCATTAACTCATGAATTTATGTTAGTAATCTTGGGTAGTTCAGAAGTAACATGAAAATTGGTGGTTGAATTTGATTGGAAATTTGGAATATGCGTGTTTTATCACCTTTTGCTTCACATTAATAAATAAAATATCTTGTTGATAGTTTACTTTAAAGTAGTATAATATATTGAAACCACGTATGAAAACAATAGTCTTTTTACGTTGTTGTCATAATTCTGAGATTAATCAGATGTGGACACATTAGTTTCAGTAAATTTTTAAATGATCATATAATATATGCTTCCATTTGTTCTAAAAAATGACATAAGATATGTTTGCATTTGTTTGTGTGTATATGTGTATTACCAGTTGAGAAGAAGAGGAAGAAACATTCTTTATAGATAGATGGGGATCAGATGATAGATCGAGGTTAAAAAAAGATGACGTTAGGACTTGTATGAGTTTCAATTGTTGCTGTTTTTTTTAATAATATTTATTATCTACTAGTAATGATATTTATTGATAATAATTTTAAAAATCGAAATAATAAGAGTAATGGACAATTTTGATGTGTTCAACAATGAATAGGGTAATTAAAATGTAATAAATTAGTTATTTATAATTTATTTTTTTATTGTATTATTGATAATAAATTTAAAAACCGAAATAATAATAATAATAAATGTAAGTTGCGTTTCTTTGTTTGAATTAAAAAGTTAAGTGCATGTGAAATGTCAAAATTCTCCTTCGAATGAGTGCTATTGAAGTATGTAAGTGGAAGGCGCACTTATGGTCAATATTAACTGGACGACGAGTCGAAAAATAATAGATACCTTCACAGGCCCAGGCCATTTTGGATCGACTTGTAGACTTTCTTGCCCACTCTCTTTGTACCAGATGCTTTTTTTCATTAGATTGAAGGTCGGGTTGGTTCGGGTCTGGGCAGGACAAATCCAGATTCTTCCCTGCTGATATTTATATGGCGATAGTAAATAATATTTAACCAGTTTATTTTTTTAATCATGACAACTTTTGCATTTTAATGTCATTTAATTGATAAAATCGACATAAATTATGTGACAAAAGAGTAACACCCTTGTGACATATCACATGGTTAATAAAAATATAACTTGGCCTTTATTAAGGACTTTTTTATGTTTTAGGATTCACTCTGATGTTAGAAAGGTTAATTTATTAAAAATGATATTTAAGCTAAAAAATAAGTTGTTGGATTAAGGACTCTAAATGGAGGGTGGAGATCGAATCAAAATCCATTAGGCAGGGGGTGTTTCGTAATTCGCCGTACTTTTCGTACTGATTTTCTTACAAAATCACCCTTTGTACCGCACCCCTCAACTCCCTACCCCACGCGCTTTGTTGTCTTTTTGACTTTTTTTTTTTTTTTTTTACCTTTTTCTTTTTTTGCCCCTCATCCTTCCATTATTTATTTTATAGTCCTCGTCGGGACATTGGGATGCAAGAAGGCGTTCCATTCCACTTCTCTCGGCCTTTTGTTGATTCGGTTTAGTATACTCAAACCGGACCGGATTTTCGATGACATTCTACTAATATTTAATATTAGATCATAATTGCGTTTTATTGTAGCTATTTTTGTGCAAATTTGATAATACATTTAATATGTTGTGTGAAATTATAGTATCTTATGGCTTGGAGGGACAGGAGAAATTACATCCTCTAAATATATTTTCACATTAATTATTATTAATTCATATTTATTAAAAAAATTCTTAGAAACAAATAAATAAACAATGTAAAAATATGAAGGTCAAATAAAGATTCTTCTCAGGCCAGCTGAATCAACCTTCAAGCAAATAGACCGGAGAAGAGTTACGCGTCGACCACACTGACAGCCACCATAAACCCACTTTCCAACCCAATCCACTGTATTCACTTATCAAGTTTAAATTAAAAATCAGCCGATCTTTCATCGTTCATTTGTTTAATTAAACAGTTATTAAAATCAAAGATGGGTAATAATTAGTCAAGAAATCTGCAACAGAGAGAGAGAGAGAAACAGGTAGAAAAGCAAGAGAGAGAATGGTCCGAAGTAGGGAACCCCGGAGTCGCAGACATGGATGGCAATCTCAATGAAGAGTCCAAGAGAAACTGTAAGAGTGAAAACAGATTAAAATGATTAGGTATGGCTATGGAAGAAGAATTTAAAGAAGAAAAAAAGATGAGAAAAATGGAAGCATCTCTGTCAAAGAGGTCGGCGGCGTGCATGCTGATGCAGAATACTAGTACCTCATTAAACTATAGTTTGACCCGACCCAAGTCTTCCTCTTCCTCCCTCTCTCTCCTCTTTCTCTCTCTTCTGGAAGGACGAGCCTAAGCGTGCACGAATGCATGCGCCTGCGACCTGCCTATTACTATTTACTTCATCTTCCTCTTAACCCACTTTTCACGCTCTTCTTCTTTGTTTGTTTCTGCTCTTTCTGGGGATTCGCTCTGCGTCTTCCGGTCAATCGCTGGAGTAGCCTGAACGGACGGTGGGGAAAGATGGAAGAGGTACGCGTGAAAGGGGGTGAGGACATTTTTCTAGTGTTTAAGCAAATGTCAAATAAGATAAGACTGATTGTTAATTTAACAAAAAGGACTGGTGAGTGACTGATCCGCGTGATGAAAATATTTCTTTTTTTGTTTTTAATTTAATTAATTTCAAATGTCTTCATCTGACTGACTGCTACCAGATTTGGTTGTCGGGAATAGCAAAGATTTTCTTTCCCATTTTTTATTAATAATTTAACTTAATCTCCGGTTTACTTTTCCTCTTTATTTTTAGTAAAAATGGTATTTTTCGGGCCCTTGGCTTGTCCTTAAAGCTCCAGTGGTATAATATAATGGCTAATGCCATGCCACAAAAATGCAAAGAAACAAAAACAAAGTTCAACCCAGTCCACTCGTCAATCCATTGCCACATAGCCTACCATGGCTTTGACCTCATTGCACATAAGAAATGATTCCTCCAAAGCAAAGATTTTTATTGTGTGAAGCGATGATTACGTGATACTCGTCAATTAATGAACAATGCGTCGTGATATAAGATCATATATTAGAATTACGAGATAAACTTAACATCCAAATCAAAGAATTGCACGCATCTATTTCAAATAATTTTCAGTCCAACATTGTGTTTTATAATTTCAAATGATTTGAGTATTTGTTTGTGGCACGGGAAAGGAATATTATCAAATATCGAGTAATTATAAGCACATGTTCAAATAGTATTTAAGTAAAGTCACGGTGTACATGAAGATAAAAGATAGCGTCGATGGCACGAAGGGAGTGTAATTATGGGAAGATAAATGAAGGCGCACGTGTTTGATGATAAGGAAGGAATGGCGATGGCAATGGGTGGCTCAATCATGTACATTCTCGAGCCACTAAAACCAAGAGAAGAGAGAAAATGGGTGAGACTTTTTGGATAAAATAATGCAGAATTAGAATAAAGTCGTCTCTTTAAAGTGAGAATTTATGCAAATGGGTTAGGGTTCCCTACTTTCTCTCTCTCTACTGCATACGTAGAATATGAAAGTGGGTAGTGTTAAAAAGCTTTGTAAGCGTGTATGTTTTCTGGTTGGAGAATCCACGACCAAATGGTTGTTTCTCTCCCCCACCACCACCACCACCACCATCGCCATCGCCATCGCCATCGCCATCGCCATCGCCATCGCCACTAGACGTGTACACGATCTTGTTTTGAAAAAGAATCGAACGAAACATTTCCTAGGTCTTGAATCAAAATCAGAATCGTAGATGCTATGAGTCGAATCGATCCATGAACTCAATGACTAATTTTGCAGGGTTTGGATCAGATTGGAACCTAGAGTTGTATGCTTAAACGGAGAGCTAATTTAGCACTAGAAAAGGCAAAGTAAGAGAGAGTGGAGGTGGGAGAAAGAAAGAAAGAAGCTTTGATTGGAGCTGCTAAGTGTTCCCTTTCACACGAACAAAAGGACAATATATTATTTATTAAATAAATATATTTAATGTGCTGTAATGGGATCTTCTTACCTGGTCATAAGATACGGCTTCAGCCTCCAGGTTTTACTTTAATACTCTTAGTTTTATTTTAATCTTTCTCTTTTTGGGGTGCATCATGGATCCAAACCCTCAAACCTACCTCGCCTAAAGTTTATTATACTTTTGTAATTTTAACCTAAGTTTAGAATCCCATGCCTCTCCTAATTCTGCTGATATCAAAATATATTCGTTGACATGTTAAATAATTATTAGTGTAATTTTATTTATTATATTATATTATATGTATAAAAAGATATTTAAAATGTCGATAAATATTTTAAATATAATAAAATAGAAGAGTAAATTATTTTTATTTTATTCTTATTTGTTTTATTTCTTATGAAAGTGTGGTGGTGAGATATGGGATGGTCAGAGAGATGAGAGGGACCTGCGATCAAGGGGTTTGAACGGTCAAGATGCAAATGATTGAAGGTAGGAGTGAAAGCATAGGATTCCATCCCTTTCTTTCACTTGGGTTAGAAAAGATAATGGTCTGGTCGTCATCCTCGATGGCTGTCTTTCTCCTTGTATTTTACATTCTTTTTTTTTTTTTTAAATAAATAAAGTGCTTTTTAACTCTTTTTTTTTTTTTTTTTTTTTTTTTTTTTTTTTTAGCATCATTGCTTCATTCGTGCCCCATTTGTCCAATCTCATTCATCAATTTTTTATTTTTTATTTTTTATTTTTTTTGAATTATTCAAATAAATATATCATGGTATTTAAAAAAATTAGTTTGAAGATGATATCAGAATTGTTATAAAAAGACGATAAAATTAGTTCGATTCCAATACAACGAGACCCCAATATCTATCCATACGGCTTCTACCTCCAAACAGCATTGCTAATTTTGAAAAATTCCCAATTGCCGCCTCCATTAAGAGTCGGGGTCTCATCAACTTCTTGGATTTGCTACCTATCGTCGTGGCCTCACAAACTAGCTAATCATACATATGTCCCTTCTCTTCGTTTTGCTCTTCAACGGAGGGAGTATCATAATACTAGGTCTATTGTAAAGTCATATTATGTAACAAATTAAACCGTTTAAGATAATATATTTGTGTATATTAATATGGAAAAAATAATTAAAAAAATTAAGCATATTATTTGTAGTATTACAAGTAATTAGCACTAAGGAAAGATAAATGAAGTGGTAAGTATCACTATTATTGCGCAATTAAGGGGAACTTTACTAGTGGCTTCCCCACTCTACACACGGGTCATTAGTGAGTACATGTCATTCAAACAGAAAAATATACACTCTCCATTTTGCTTTTTTCTTACTAAAAGAAAACCCTAATATCACCAAAATCACCAAGGAAAATTGTTTTTTTTTTTTTTTTTACGAAGACATCGAAGATTTGGAATAATTATTTAACAAATATCCTTAATCAGAAGTAATGATCCAAACATGGTTACCGCCTCGGAGATGATTCTCGTCTTCTCTTCACAATTCAGTCAAAATATTTCATAAGTTTTCAAGGTTGATCGAAGAAAAAAGACCATGTAAAATGATAATGATACATCAAAGTTAGCTATGGAACATCATCACCAATGAATGTAAATTGTTTGATTAGTCAAAAAAAATTATAAGTGGTTGCGAGCAAATGTCGAAATTCAATAGTTGGTAAATAATACCATGCATGACCGGAGAGACGTGCCGGCCGGAGGAGTAACATCTCTAGGTAGTTGTACTACTTCAACTTTAAGTAATAAAAAAAAAAAATTAAATATGAAGAAAGATTGCTAATGAATGCTTCCCCGACTTAAATCACACCCTATTGAGTATCGCGTTCAATAAAGCAGGGAAGAAATTAAAAATAAAAAAATATCAATTAATATGATATTTAAAAAATAATATAAAAGGGCAAAACAAACTGGGGACTGGGGACTGGGGAGTTAATGGATGACTGCCGCGTGGTGGTCAACTAATTGACTTGTCCTAACCACTAAACCTAAAGGTCGCGGTAAAAGGAAACCCACGAGAGACGCTAATCTTACCCTGCTTCATCATTGTACACTAATACCATGCGTGCACTCTCTCTCTCTCTCTCTCCGTACACTCCACCAATGAAATTTCGTCTTTGTAATATTTCGGGTATTTGATCGACGAAAGAGGGTTATTTCTGTCAACTTTATTTCTATATAGCCTTCACTCTCTCTGTTTCCAATTTTCGCCTTTGACTGTTTACACATCTTCATTGTCTGCTTTCCTCTTTCTCCGTGAGGCTCTTCTCTTTGAGTGCTCTGTGCTACCAGGATTTTTCATTCACGATTCTGCGTTTTCGCCGATTTTCTCCATTTCAGGTTGCTGTTCTTTTCTCTTCGCGCTGCATGTCCTTTTTCACTCGTTTCTCCCTGCTTTTAATGCTGTTTCCTGCTGTTATTTTGCCGTAAATTACATGCTTCTTCAGGTTACTTTTGCTTCTCTTGCAGTTATCCAGTACCATTTCATGGAAGTTGATCTGTTTCTTCGTTGCTGTTTTTGATGATTCTTTATAGATTTTCCCTATCCGTCTCGGCTTTCTCCTGTCTTCTCCTAACTCTTGACCTTTTTTTCTCTAATTAGTCTTGTTTATGATGTGTCTTTTCGAAATATTTGCTTTAGATCTCTCCCCCTTTGTCTCATTTTCATATTTGATGTACATTTTTAACGTCTTTTTATAGTTTAATATGCAGATCTATGATTATTCTAATCTGTCTCGTTTGCTCTCTTCATCGACCCCGATTTATCGGTCTCTAATGTATCATGAACTTGAAAATTTCGCAGTTTGGCTGAGTCATTTCTGGAAGAGGGATAGACCCGGCGATCTTCTCATTTGGATAAGCTTAGAACAGCATGCGGTGGTGGTTAACTCTCTCAGTTGACGCACTTCGCAAAGTCATTTCCTTGAACTTGTACTGTAGAGTTATTCTGTAACTGCCCGATTGAATCTCAGTCCTTTTCCCTTCAATATCTTTCTTCTCTTTCTCAAATGGGTTCAAACTTTTTCGTTGTTGTTCCTTGTTATGTCCGCCAGATCAGTTGAAGCGCGATAAATCCTCGCCTTCTCTACCTTAAAATCTTTTGCAGAAAATTCCTCTTTTTCCCTGGCTTCCTTTACAACCATAATTCCTTGTTAACTCTGTCTTTTAGCTACTTCCGTTAGGAGAAATTTGTGCTTTCAATTATTATTGAAGGGTGATTTTAAAGTAGTAATGGTGTGCCAAGCTGCGAGCCAAACAAGATTTCGCGCATTGAAACACGAAAATGGAATTGCTGGAAGTGCTACCATTATTGTTAGAGTGATAGCTTGCTTTCAACCTCTCCAAGATTGCCAGGTCAGTGAGGCTTAATGTTATTTCATTCTTCTGTTAATTTTCTTCGCATAAAATAGTTCTTAATCTAATTTTTTTCATGTTTGTTTGTTTTTCAGGCTGAGTATTTTCGTCACCTACTGAAACCTGTTACGTAGATAATATTCCTGCCTTTGTTTTCGTTTTAAGCTGGGTTTTTAGTTTATTTCCATTGTTCTGTGAGGAGGAGAAGAACTGGTGCCATTTGAGTTTGGAGAGCCTGGTCCTGGTGAGTTCGCAAATAATTAATGATCAGAAAGACTTAAATTGTATCTTCTCGTTTTTCAATGACATTGTGGGGTCTTTTTTAGGTTATTGGTTTTGAATGGGAGAACACGGTGGAGCTTGGCTTTCAAACCTGCCTTCGGGTTTTCATCCCCCGTTTATGCATAGTTCTCCCACTGTTCATGAAGACCCCTCGCTGGGTAATCTGATTTCTGGTTTGACAAGCCATAACACAAATATGTCTTTGAAGAATGGGGCTACTTTGCCTGCAAATGATTCTCGGTGTTGGATTTATTCTTTACCCCATTTCCAGCCTGCCATTCGATTTGCTCCAAGTTCTGTCGGTAATGGAGAGATTATGGCTCAGAATATAGCATCTGGGTTCGTACCGAAGAGATTTCTTGTTGTTGATCAATATAAAGATCAAATGACATTGATGTTCAACTCTGGGGTTGGAACGACTGTCAAGTGTTTGAACACTTTGAGTCCTGAATTCCCAAATAGTTGCTTGAATTTTGAGGAACCAGGACGAGAGAAAGATTCAAATTGGAAAACCAATGCTGTTTTGTCGAGTGATTTGAGTAAGGAAGATTATTTGTCCTCCGAAAGCGAGATGCGTGAAGACACTGAGGAACTCAATGCACTGCTTTACTCCGACGAGGATGAAAGTGATTATGAGGAAGATGAAGTTACAAGCACTGGCCATTCACCAAACAACGAGGCCGATGAGTTTAGCTTGAGCTTAGAGGAAGAAGTTGCAAGCTCAGTTGGACCAACGAGGAAACGGAAGAAGAGTGATGAAGAGGAGGATGGTGTCATACCATTCAAGGTGTATGCCTCTGGTTCATCGAAAGAGAGAGAGTATTTCAAGCAAGAAAGCATTGCCGAATCTAAGGGCGGGGAGGAAAAAGGTTTCGAATTTGAAGAAGTGAGTTCGTTTTCAAGCAATAAAAGAAGCCGAAAAGAGAAAATACGGCAAACGGTGAGTGTTCTCCGAAGCATAATTCCCGGCAGCCATGGCAAGGAATCAACGGCGGTGCTGGACGAAGCCATACACTATCTGAGGTCCTTGAAACTCAAAGCCAAGACCCTTGGTTTGAATACCCTCTGACAGTGAGCTGTTGTGCATTACTTTAGCTGAAACGACTTGAAGCCCGTTAGTCAATGATTGTGTTTGTGAAGTAGTTTTCGTCTGTGGGGTTAGTTGCTGTGGCCTTTGCGCCATGGAGGTTGTAATGGAAGTATAAGAAGTACTTGGTTGGGATGTAGTTGAAGTTTCATTGGTGTGGTTGTCTCTATGTGTCTGTACTCACCTCGCATGCACGCATTTATTATATGAGAAAGTGATGTGTTTTGTGACTTGGGTTTGGAAGTGGGACCATTGAATGAATTATTAGAGAGATGGAAGGAATAGCCAATTAGCCTAGTATCGCCCCATGGGTCTGCCCAATCTCATCTGCTGCGGCAGAGGCCTGCCTGAATGGCGCCAGGCGGGGTTGAGGACTCTCTTATTACTCCTCACCTGCTCTCTCATTCAATGTTCACAGGAATCAGGATTGCTCCTCCCTCCCAGTGGCAGCGTCCCTCACCTCTCCTCCCACTATTTTGCTTTTAATTAGAGGAAGTGTTTTCATTTTAAAATGTTTTTTCTGTTGAATTTCATTAATTTATTATTTATATAATATATATATATATTATAAAAGATTAGTTTCTTGTATGTTTTTTAATTCTAATTCTTATTATTCAAATATTTTAAAAAGATATATACTTTAAAAAGAACTTCAAACTAATTTTTTAGTTTATTTCCGGCTACATTTCTTTCAATTGGTTTGCGTTAGTTTGAATTGAATTTTGGATCAATTTAGACCAATTTGGATATTTTTGATAATTTTTAAAATTTTAATTAAAAAAATATAAATATTATAATATAATTGCAGTTTGGTTCTATTGTAGAGTCTAATTTTAGTAAGAATGACTATTTTGTTTACGGTACAAAATTTAATATGTGATAATTTTTTAAAAAAAAATTCATAATTTAAATTGAATAACTCTCAAAATTCGACGTAAGGTTTAATTTGCAATATGCCCCCCCGCCCCTCAATGAAATAACAATAATTATATGAACGAAATAATGTATGTAATTAATAAAAATTTAATTGGTGGGGCCCACAAAAATGAGAGGAGTGGATACGGAGGAGAGCGTAATGATTAAGCAGATAAAATAAACCGACGTTAGCAGCAGTTTACCATTTTCACGGTGGAAAGGGTAAAATTTGGGAGGGAGATTTCCTGTGCGACAAGCATACGTAACAATCCCTGCGCTTCACCAAGCCAGGTGTTGTCTTCTCTTTGATTTTCTTACGCCATTGCCATCCTCTTTCACACCGCCCTCTTTGATCACCTTGATATACCTCGAAAGGCGCATTGTTTCGTGTTTCTGAGTTCTTCGAGGGTCGCTGTAAGCCTGGCAGGCTATCGGAGGATTAGTCGTCTCTATACGACCGCATCAGGGGTTTTCCGTGGTTTCTCGGTGCGACGTCGATGGAGACCTTTGGTTTTCGCGTCGGCAATGTCTTATGATTTAATCGAGAGCAGGCACACCCATGTTCGCGAAATATTTCTCTTTCTATGCTGATCTGGGTTAGTGTCAGTTTTATGTTGTATGGGGAATGTGTGAATAAGCATTTGTTTGTTGAACTTTATTTATTAGTTTTTTACTTATGGCACATCCATTTTAATTTCCTTTTTTCTGGATGTACAACTTTACAAAGATAGCTACCGATCTTAATTGGACAACATAACTCAGGACAAGTTCTCCATGATTGTCTGTCATGTGAATGAATTGTTTAATAGCGGAAATATTTTTCTAGTTGCAATCTTTTGTGCATATTAGATGCTTATACGATCATTCAGCTAATATAATCATTGTAATGATTTGCAGGTGAATATGTGGCTAGTGGAAGTGATGACGGCAAGTGGTTTATTTGGGAAAAGCAAACTGGTAGACTCATAAAAATGCTTATGGGAGATGGAGCTGGTGAGCTTTCTCTCTTAAGTTGTGCGAAAATTGCGTCGATTTCTTGTGTATTTGTTTTTGGTCGTTATTAAAACCTGTTTTCATCTTCAGTGGTGAATTGACTGCAATGCCATCCATTTGACTGTGTTGTTGCTACTAGCGGGATCGATAACAATATAAAGGTGAGACTGATAATTTGTCGTCAACTTTTTTCATGTAAGGGTAAAGATCTCTGGATAATCTCTATTCTTTTTTACAGATGTGGACTCCTAGGCACCCATCACATCAATTGTTATTGGGATTACAGCAGATATAGAGACTGCTAATTTATTGGCAGCCATTGAAAACAATCAGCATAGATTATGACGTAATCATGAAACTTTTTCTGTGGGGCCTCAGGAAACTTGTTTCATTGGAATTGTAGAACAATTCATCTAATTCATTTGATTTTTACCAATTGCGCATTTTATCTTCTCCGAAAACTTGATGGAAATCGCTTGCTTCTAGCTATGCATTGCATCTTGTGTTCCATTATTGATTTATGTGCATCTAACATCGTGTTTTATCGAAATTTGAATACGCCTTTCTCCATCATTGGTTAACAACTGCTACTTCAATTTTTTGTTTAAGGAAATAACCTTTTGAGAAGTTTATTTCACATCATGACACTCTCATTCCCGCCATTTTGAGACTTGAGAGTGGTAGCTGATCAACTATCTGCTGATTTAGTTTTCATATCCCAAAGAACTAATGAAAGTATCATGCAGGCCTTTTGAAGTTATTGAGAGCCGTAGGATGCATGAATTCAGTGAAGGAGGCCTCCATCCACTCGAGTGTGCTCAGAGTTGATGTTATTAGGAAACTTTTCAGGTAAGCCAACACATTTTTACGGTTGAATTTTATATTAATTATATTTTTTTAGATATAATTTCTGAGATTTTATGGCACAGGCTTAGTCCCTCGTGGGTAGTGCATTGAAAGGGGATGGAGAAGTGGAGAAAGGGAGCGGCCATGGAAATGGCTTTGCTATGAAAAAGGTATTGGGATGAATTGGATAGAGAATGGCACACGCTTGCATATAGCGTTGATGGGTTCCTTTTTTATTTTCTTAAAGAAAATGAATAATGAATTCTTTTCTTAGTTCTGATTCGTGTCAATTTTGTTTCATATCGATGAGGGTGCACTTCTCGCTCTGGTTTTGTGTCGTATATATTGTCATGTACAGACTGAAAATGTTTAGCCAGCCAGGCGTAGTTCTGATAACGTTTTGTCAACCTACAATTTTCTGACATTTTACTACGTTCTCCTTTTCCGGGTTCCAGTTAATACCAGAGTGGCTTAGTAATAGTTGATGCAGATATTTGATGTTTCAAAACTTGGGATGATACAATTAGTTACCCAATTGTCCGAAAGAAACTTGTAAATAATATTTAAAATTTAATCTCGTGAAGAATGTTAATGTTGGGGTTATAAAAGAAGAAAACAATTGTTGTTTTATTATTTGCTCAAAAAGTGACTTGAAAATGATGTCCACTTATAATATTGACTTATATTCGATGTCCACTTATAATATTGACTTATATTCTACGCTCTCTCGCTCTCTCCCCTTGTCGGAGATGACGAGCGAAGGGAGTAGTGTTGCGGCAGCTCCACCATCGCAGTCTAGCACCCTGGAATGTTGCATGTGTGGAGATCATGGTTTCATCCACGACCTTTTCCTCTGCGAACTTTGCCGTTTCCGATCACAACACAGGTTTCCAATTTAATTTTATATCATTCTATATTTTCATTCCATTTTCTCGTTATTTTTTGTCCAACTTAGTCTTGTTTTTCATAATTTTGATCCCTGCAGATACTGTAGCAATATCTATCCAAAATCTGAGTCTTATTCAATCTGTAATTGGTGTCTGGGCCCGAAGGAGGAACCCAAACAAAAATCGGCCAACTCCTCGAGTTCCTCCTTTCATCATCCTCAGCGGCATACCCATCGAAGCAACAACATCCATGGATGTTTCAAGGGGACAAGGAGTAATTTCCAGGCGCATCTTAGAAAACCCTTAAACGAATCCCCATCACCTGAGAAACAGCCGTCCTCTTCTGGGCGGAAGAGAGTGGCCGGGGATTCGGTACCAGCGAAGAAGCGAAGGACGAAAAATGAAGATCAGTTATCAGAGAGAAATAGAGTGATAAAACAGGTGTTAAGACATAAGGTCAGAAGGTACAAACTTCTGGACGAGGTTGCCAACTGAAAACTCCATCGTAATTCACATTCAAAGTTCAAAGCTTCTTGTTTTTCCGGTTTCTTCGTTCGGTCATTTCACTTGATAGAACTTTCTTCCTAAAAGTTAATAAAATATACTTGTGTGTAAAAGTCTACACCCTTCCTGCAGTGATTCAATGAATAGAATCCATCCTTATCAAAATCCAATCATTTAAATTCTCTCAAATACTGCTTAATTTAATTATTCTTAGTGATTAAATATTGGATTTGCGACCCTTCTTTTACATTTATGTTTACCGATCGTTTCATCGGCGTTAATGCAATGACGTTTTCGCTGAATTTAGTTTCGTCTTCTAGTTCTCAATGCCTCGTATTTACATTCATTTATCTCTCCATCGCTGGACGATGTTATAAAATGATTCCAAAAACAAAGGCTGTTGATGAAGACGCTGCAGAATGGAGATTTGCACTAGCAGTGGAATATGATTAATTAAAGATGAGATGGAGACTGTTCCAATCGCGACCGACTTTGGAGGAGTAGGAAGGAGGAGATATTCCCAAGTTTTTCATTTGCTTTTCAATGGCTGAAGAATTTTCCTAGTTTCTGGGTTGCGGTTGGGAGGGACCAGATTTAGAGAAAATCGCTGATTACGATGATTACATTTTTTCAAGAATTTTGCAGAATAAGTTGACTTTTTTCTCAACATGCGTTTCTAATTCATACTCAGTATAAACAAACAATGAATCCCTGTTAACACAACTTAATTCAGGTAGTTTCCTAGGTTCAGACACACGGGCATATACAGTACACGTACGTAAAATTTGCAACAAAAAATGTTTATAATATATATACAATAATTGGCAAGCAAAAGTATAAAATAGTTATTTGCTAAATTATCTTTAAAATAATAATATAACGTAACAACGCATGTGCCAGACCGGTCAACCGACGTAACACGAAAGTGGGACCCTCTTCTTCCCACATTAGGGTTTTTGTTCCCTGCCAGTTGACACCTTTCTTTTCTTTTTCTCCGATCCGAGCACCTCCCGCTCCGGCAGACCGACGTAACACGAAACATGGAACGAACAACTCAAATGCGTCATAATCAATTGGTTGATAAATAAATTATGGAATTTATCTTCATCGATTTTAGCTTGAGTTTCGCATGAGCTTGTCACCCTAGCTATGCCGGGGAAGATGCATAAAAACCTCTAGTCTGGCAGCTCCACAATCCACCAATTTCTTTTCTCCTCCTCCCTCTGTTCTTCTCTAATTGGGTAAGCCGTAAATTGTCTGTTTTGGGTTTGGAGAATCCATAATGCCGCATTATACCACCTGGGTTTCAACCAGTTTTGTCTCTAGATTCGTGTGAATCATTTGGGGTGCGGAAGAAAGGCTGCTCTCTATTCTCTTATCAGCCTTACGTCATTTTCTTATATTTCACGCCATCTTCCTCTCTCTTTCTTCTGCGATGCTATTTTATTATCAATATTCCCAGGTAATGATATAATTCTAGACTAGAACAAAAAGAGGCCAGGAGATCTGGATAATATAATTAAATAGATTAACTTTCCAGAATCGGAAAACGACGCACATTGCAGCGTTTTACGAAGAAGACTACAGGAGGTAAATGAATGAGAATTTAACCCAATGGCAGATTCATAGGCTACAGCCAAAACGAAAAGAAAGAGCATAGAGATAGAAAGAGAGTAAGATAGGGGAAATTTTTATTTTTAAATTAATAATTTTCTTATGAAATGGGAGGACATGTGCTGTAAGCATTTCGAGTCAAGACACTCATTTTCTGCAGACGGGGATTGATGGCCACATTCTTACCCTTCTCTTATCTTCTTATGTCTACTTCAAATTCTTAATTTTTAAATCTTGATTACCTTCTCATGATTTCCCCTAATGTTTTACGTCAAAAGAGGTCAGGTTTGATTAAATTGTTGTGACAATTCGAATGTAGAGTGTGAGTGCCCTAGTTATCTTCTTCGTGATAGCTAGATCTTATAGCTATGTCACACGAAGAGATATTCAGAAGGTAGAGAGAAAAAGTAGATGGAAAAGATGGAATTCTATGAGGCGCGCGCAGATCAAGAGGAAGAAATGGAGAAAACTCCGATGAAGACGCTGGGTTTCGACTCTCTAGCGTCTGCGAGGTCGAGAATCGGAAACAACGTCGGAGAAGGAACGTCGGGAATGAGAAAAGTTGTCTCCAGCGCAAGATACAAGGAATGCCGGAAGAACCACGCTGTAAACATTGGTGGCTACGCAGTGGACGGTTGCGGGGAGTTCATCGCCGGCGGAGAGGAGAGCAATCTTGACGGACTGAAATGTGCTGCCTGTAACTGTCATCGGAATTTCCACAGAAAAGAAACGGATACAGATCGACGCTCATTTCAACCATACCACTATTACCAACGGCAGTATCTCCAACCCCAGTTTTCTACCTTCTATCGAGGACCTCTACAACCATCTGGGTTTTTTCACCAGGCCTTCGCGACCAAGCATCGGCCGTTGGCTTTGCCGTCCCCGTCCGGCGGCGGAGCCTTTGGCAGAAACGACGAAGATACGCCGAATCCAAGCAGTAGCGGAGGCGTTAGAAGAGGGTTGAAGAAGAGATACAGGTCCTAGTTTAGTCAGGAGCAGAAAGAGATGATGTTAGATTTTGCAGCAGGCTTGGGTTGAGAATTCAGAAGCACGACGAAAGTGCGGTGTATCAGTTTTGTACAGAAACATGCCTAAAACGACAGGTTTTTAATGCAAGGTCTGGATCACAACAGAAGCATAAGCTTGGTAAGAATTCCTAATTTCATGTGTTGTACTTGCACATTGGGTTTACCTAGGTTTCACATTTATGGCGGCTCTTTGACTGTAGTTGTCTCCAAAGGCGTTGTAGTTAGAATTGCCAAAGCATCTAACTAGGTCTCTCTCTCTCTCTCTCTCTCTCTCTCTCTCTCTCCTTTCTACTTTCTATCAAACTGAAGCTTCTTTCCAACTGTAATTCTAGGAGTTTTTTTCTGAAGCAATTTTGATGGCTGAAAAGCTAAGAACTTGCTCAACATGTTTTGGTTTTAGTCCCCTCATTCATTGTTTTCTTTTATACTCTTCTCTTTTGTGAATGAAAAACTAAAAAGATGGGTTGAATATGTCAGTGGCATTTGCAGCTACATCTCCTTCAGTTTCTGCAAGTGAAGAAGTTGGAAGAAACAGCTTTGAAGAATAATCATGTTTAAGGAGACATCTAAGAAGACAAACAACGTGGTTAACATCCAAAAGGCACATCCTTTTAGTTTGATCCTGTTTACACACGTCCTTCTATCCTTTCATTTGAATCCACGAAAAACGCTTCACTTTACCTTCTCCATCTTCTACAATTTCGTACCTCGCCCGCCATTAATGTCCTCTCTCTCTCTCTCTCTCTAGCTCTCATCGCCAACAACCGGTTCTAACGCCACCCAACAGTTTTCTGCTGTAATTAGTTCAAGTTCTATCATTTTAAACTCTTATTTTCAGTTAACATCAAATGAGATTGCTATGTTTTTTCGCATCTTGTTCGTTTAATTATTATAACTTAGTGTATGATAATGGATTATCTTCTTCCAAATCTACAAGTGCCCTTTTTATTTGAAGAATGCTCCAATATCATGACGCAGCATCGACGGGAATCTCTATATACACCAAGAAATCTAACGATTATAGGCAATTTGAAAAAACAATCTTCATCTACTTTCACATTTCTGGGGAATAACAGATTTGGAAGAAAACAATGTCCATAAACTTCCAACATTCTGTGATTCTTGAACCCATGTTCTACCCCAAATAACTGTCAGTCAAATCACATATTTGACGGGAATTGGCAATCAAAAATCTTGAAAAAGAAGCTGCCCCTTGAACAATAAAACCAAACGACGAGGTCAAACGAGTTATAGAATCGATTACTGAAATCAAAAAATGCAAAAAATTCTCCTAAACTCAGAAGGGTCCTCGCTCATCCACTGCACATGCACGAGGAAGAAGATGAAAAAAAAGAAGCGAAGAAAGAGATGGGTTAGCTGAGGCATATAAAAGGAAACAATATGAAAGGCTCAGAAACAACATGTTGTCGAGGATTCTGTGTTGGCAAAAGCAAGTCCTCCAGTACTGAATCGACTCGGAAAAATGTCAAGCTCGATCAATCTTATCCTCAACTTCCTTTAATCTGTTTCTATTGACAACATGTGGGGTTGGGTTCTCGAGTTCTTCCTCAGAAACAACAACTACAATCAAAGGCTCTGACATTACACCTAATAATATGCCTAGCCTACGTCTCACTCCCCATCCCTATCTTTTTAATCATTTTACACTCCTGATTTGATTGACGGCTGCCACGAGAGACGCAGATAAATTTGGTCAATTTATTATTATGTAATATATTACACCTAGATACGTTAAAGGGGCATGCCAGCACCCCTCCACACTTTTGATTTGTTATTGTAGAAAGCTGAGCTTTATAATGAGAGATTTTGGCCTGACCACACAAACAAGTCGAGCTGATATCGACAATCTGGGCTCACGAGTCCATTGATGACCGGGCTCAACTAGCCTCCTCATGAGTTGGCTTAGTCAACTCAGCTCAAGGCCCTGCCCTGAGCTCTCTTCGATGCTCGGCAATCGACAGTCTTCGATGACTCGGGCAAGCTCAGCTCCAATACCTTCTCCGATGCCCAGCTCGGGGCTCTCTCCAATGCCTCGACAGAGGACAAGGATAGTCTCATCTTTGTCTTCCTTCGACTTCTATCGGCGACGACGACCACAACCATCTTCAGATCTTCTTCATCCGACTTGAGTTGTTGTTTGCCGAGCACAAGATTGATAAAACTTTCGGCTAACCAATTGGCCTCTCGACGATTGCGAACAAGATCGATGAACCCCAAGGCTAAATCAAAACTTGTTGTTCCCGTCGGCCGTCCCTGCTTTCAGCAGTTCGGTTGGCTTCGGAGTTCTGCGTCTGCTTTTCAGTCCGACAGTTTACCTTCCCCTCGATTTTGTCTCTCCAAATTAGTTTCCTCTCCTGCCGGCTACCAGAGGCCACTAGCCAATGCCCCCATTTTGTCTCTTTCTTGCTCTCTCAGTCTTTGTTAAGCAACAGTTATCAGACTGTTGCTAAGAAGCTTGAGATTCTCAGCAACGGTAACAAGACCGTTGCTCTTAGAGCAATCTCAATCAATTTGTATTCAATTTTCTCTCAATCTATCTGTATTCAATTTGCTATCAATCTATTTGGTGCTCTCAATCTATTCTTTAATTTGCTTCAACAAGATAAAATTTAGTTTATTTTTTTTTACATATATTTACATATTTTTTAATTATATTTATAGTTATATTAACTAAATTTTTTTACATTAATTTTTTTATAGGTTTCGTATACGTGAGTTGATTAATTCACACCACCTACAAGCTTTTGTTGGACATTGATTTTGTGGTATCATTTTTTTATTTAAAATTTATTTTTAGTTATGGATCCACGTGATTATAATATCGATAATGATATTGAAAAAATTAGAGACGTAAGTGCTGCATTTTCAATAGGGCAATCATCTGCACAAGCATCTACATCCACTTCATCACCTAAAAAAAAGAAACAAAACGTCTGCAGTATGCAAACATTGTGTAATGAAAAAAATAAAAATTGGTAGAAAAGTAGAAAATACAACTCAATGCAACTTTTGTATTAAAAATTATGCATATATTTCTATTAGTTCAACTATCACACTAGGTAGGCATTATAAAAAATGTCACTTAAACAAGTAAGTTAGAGACCCTACACAAATATTATTGAATGCTAGTGGTAGTGACATTTTTTTTGTATTCACAAAATAAAATGAGAGAAGCAACAGCAAAATTTGTAACACAATATGAGTTGCCTTTAGCGTTCATCGATAGTGATGATTTTGAAAATTTTATAAAAAAGTATGTTACTCCTAAATTTAAACGTGTTCCTTATGTCATTCCTAATTTTAAACGTGTTGCTAGAAGTACAGTTAGAAATGATATTATTAAAATGTTTAATAATATGAAAAATAAACTAATTTTATTTTTTTTCAAACGCTCATTCAATGTTTACTTGTATCACTTATGATTTATGGAATATACGTAATTCTGTATGCTATGTCGTTATAACTTCTCATTTTATTGACGACGCTTGACAATTAAATAAAAGAATTTTAGGATTTCATAATTGTGAATATTCTCACATTGGTATTATTATTTATAGATATATTGTAACGATATTGCAAAAATATTCAATTTGAGATAGAATATTTAGCATAACACTTGATAATGCTAGTGCTAACGATATTGCTATTTCTCATTTTAAAAATTATTGTCAATTAGATATTACTTACGATTCTTTTTTCCATATGAGATGTATTTGTCATTTTTTAAATTTCGTTGTTAAAAATGAAATAACATATATTTTAGCTCACATTGAATTAATTAGATCCACAAGTTCTTATATAATTGGATCTAATTTGAGGTAACAATAATATAGAGAGTTTTGTAAAGCTGTCCAACTTAAACCACGAAAATAAAAAATCGATGTAGATAATAGATGAAATTCTACTTATTTAATGTTAGAAAATGATAGGCTTTATTGAGAAGTTATTTGTGCTTTTATTAATGAGAAAACATCAAGTATTAATCTTGATAAATTTAGTTACGATGTAGCTAATATATTTTTTGATTTTTTAAACTATTTTATGATGCCACAAATAAATGTTCGAGAATTTATTATCTCGCTTCTCATCTTATTCTTCTAATTTTAATAAACTTAACGGGTAATTTTGCACAATATCGACAAATAAATGAATTTAGAGATATAATTAATAAAATAGAAACAAAATTTAAAAAATATTGACTTGACATTTCTCATATTTTTTGTTACGCATGTATAATGAATTTTAGATATAAGTTAAGAGCAGTATGTCTTATGATTAATAAAATTTTTAATAATTTACATACTACTTATTTACTTTCTATGGATCAAATAGTATATGGAATTGCTATTTTATATTTTTCTTATGAATCTAAATATTTGAATGCTAGTCGTTCAACTAGTTCAAGTAGTGGTGATCAAAATATTGTAGGTTCACAATTTAGTATTCATGGTATTTGGCATCAATTAGATGCAGATATTTACTCTAGTTCTATAAGAAATGAAATAAATATTTATTTTGACACTCAATATCAATTTTTTCACGAAGAAAACTTTGATATTTTAGATTGGTGGGAAATGTTTTCCACCACATATCCTATTTTTTCAATAATGACACGTTATCTACTAACACCTCTGCTCCCTACTGTAACTTTGAAGTCTGCTTTTAATGCAGGTGGACGTGTGTACGATGAATGCCAAGGACGACTTGTATCCGATCTCGTGGATGCATTAATTTGCATGAAGGAGAGGCGTGCAATGTGCTACGTGCGACCTATCGGGAGAGCCGATCGATCGCACGACAAGACACGATCGATCGGCTGATCGATCACTGTCGATTGGCACCCGAGAGAGTGCCGATCTTGCGCCAAAGGTGCGATCGTTCGGGTCTGCGCGCGGCGTGCCACATGGGATGTAAATGTTGATGAATTTGTTTTGCTTTCTGTTGTCGAATTAGTGTTGCATGTATTATTTGATTTTTATTGTTGAATTTTAAAGTTGAGAGTTGGTTTGAATTGTGTGATTTTTATTGCTGAATTTTAAACTTGAGGTTGGATTGAATTGTGTCTTGAGATTAGTTTGAATTGTGTGTGTTACGGCTACTGAATGAATTTTTTTGCTTTCTGTTGTCGAATGACTGCATTATTTGATTTTTATTGCTGAATTCTAAAATTAAGGTTGGTTTGATATACAATAACAATTGTGTGCATTATGACTTATAGACTGAAAAGATGCCGCCAAAACGTTTAAAAACTTCTTCAAGCCTAATTTTAGTAAGCCAAATAGATCACTCATTCACCAACTATGAGACAAGGAAATACTTCATAGATTTCATGACAAAAAATAAATCTCTTATATGCGAAGTCCAATTTCAACCCGATGAGTCTGATGAAGATATTTTAGACATGATTAGGAAAAAACGATGGGAGACTCTTGTTGTATTAGGTGGTGATGCGAACGTAAATGTTGTTAGAGAATTCTACACAAATCTCAGGGCATCAAATTTAGATAATATCGCTCAAGTTCGCAACAAGATCATCCAGTTCTCAGTCGAGATCATTAATGCTAAGTTTGGTTTGGACAACTTAAATTAAGATGATTGTTACACCATGATGGAAGATGGAGCAGATTATGAGATGATCATATAAGAGATGGGCCACTGATGTTCACAGTAGGTTTACTCAGTCGTCAACCCAGCTCAACTATTATATTTGATATTAAGTTATCTCAACTGCTTCGCTCAAGCTTGGTACAAGTTCATCAGAGGAAATTTGACGTCGATGTCCCAGAATTCTGATCTCACCAAAGAGCGGGCAGTGCTGCTGTATTGCATTATCACTGGTCGATCCATAAACGTTGGCCGAATTATCCACGATAATATCATTGCATATCGTAAAGGTTCCACCACTGTTGGCCATATACACCTCATCCTCATCATTCCCTTATGCGCTACATAGAATGTCCCTATAAGCTCAACTGACGAGCCTTTGATCCAGCAAAAGATTATGATTCATCAAATATTTCAAGAATAGTTAAGTGGCCATATGACACCGCTAGAAATAATAGATTGAGATTCATCGAGAATGATGCTAATGTTGAAATTCCTTCTCAACTAATGTCGTTGTCTCATATATGACGCATCACAGATGGTATTATGACGGGTGCACAAGGTAATGCAGTGCAGACAAAAAGAGACCGCACCAAGGCTCGCCGAAAACAGCAATATGAAAACCAATCAACTATGTCACCCCATCAAGGCGCCTCTTTATCATCTACCACGCCATCTCGCTTTTATTCAACTAACGATGTGGGGCAGATGTTGGAAAATTTCACCATCAAACAAAATCAAATGTTTGTCAATCTGATTGTTCAACAAACCAGCTTTGAACACGATGTAAGAGAAAGACTGAAAAATATTTCTGATCAGCAAACACAGTTATCATGAGAACAGAGCCGCATCGAACATTGACTGAGCAATATGCAAAACCATTCACTAGAGCAGACAACCATCTTTGCACGATATGTGAGAGCATTAGATGCTCATTATGACCATTTGGGTCCAGCATTACCTATTTCCCAGAGCACCTATTGAGTCTACATCACCCTCTACGAGAGGGTGCTATAGAACGGTCAGCCTAACACTTCATTAGTTATGTTATTTTTCACGTCGTTTTTAGTTTATTTTATGCATTGAAGACAATGTAAGTTTGAGAGTAATTTTAGTTTAACTTATGATTTCGCTATATTTTATTTATGTGATCTGAAGTATTGGTTGAAGTATCTATTATTTAAATTTTGAATAAATTAATGTTTTGGTTACTAGAAAAATTCTTTAATTTGTGTGAATTGAGAAATATATAATATATTTATATAAAATAATTTTATTTATATAAATTTAGTTCGTTGAGCCGGCTCGGGTCGTTAAGCTCGTGGCTCATGAGCTAACTTTGATATTTATAGAAAATAATTTTATTTATATAAATTCAGTTCGTTGAGCCAGCTCGGGTCTTTAAGCTCGTGGCTCGTTAAATTCAACATGATTGTTAAGCTTGACAGGCTCGATGAATCGAATCTTTGCAAACTCGGCTCAACTCTATAGAGTCGTTTAACATTTTTAATTACAAGAAACAATAGTAAATAACAATGGCCATGAACATGACAATGATAGGTATTGTATTCTTGATAGAAGGTTTGTGGGTATGTGTCACGTCAGCAGTATTATTATTTTCACAATTTTTATTTAAATTTATTCTGTAAAAAAGGATCATTTAATCTGACAAGGGGAGACGTTGAAAACTAAAAAGGAGGTCAAAAGTCAAATTCCAAAGAGAGGATGAGGCGTTGGCCAATAATCAATGGCCAGGTGGTGGTCCACTTAGTTCAGATATCAAGAATTATTGTACTGGCTTTACAGCCATGCACCGACGGAATAACGATCTTGTGCTCTTGGACGACGACGGGGGCGTCACCTCTCGCTCAGACTAATTATTGGGCCGGGTTGGGCTTTTAATTTTTTCAGAGCTACGCAAGAGAGACAAATTTGATGATACCGACAAAAGTGTTAAATTTCAAAGAAACATTTTTCTCTCCTAATAATTAACAACCCAGGCACGTGCTCGTAACACCAATTGGGCATCGGTCTAAAGATTAATTTAAGTCAATTTTGTTGTGCCACTACGTAACGGGTGAAAATATAAAACATTATATTATAAGGTTTTTTTTACTACAAGACAAAAACAATAACTGGCGACCAAGTTGTATTAAATTATTTTCTTTATATTGACAATTTATTTGTGTTAAATTATTGGTAAATAGGAATATTGGACTGTTGAGCTTTTGAAGCCAAAACCTTCGAGGGGTTGAACTATTACGTGACGAGAGATGAAGTACGAAAAAGAGGATGAGAAGTAGAAATAAAGAGAAAATGCGGGTTAATGTGGAAAGAAAATAACTACTGGGGGTGAAATGAAACAATCAAAGAGAGAGAGAAGGAATAAAGAAAGATAAAATGAAAGGACAGGATAGGGAAGAAAACAGGCCAAATAATGGAGGGGGTGAGTGGAGAGGCTATTGGATGGAGGAGGAAGGAGAGAGAAGCAGGCACGGCCATGGAGGAAAATCCCAATGCTGAGATTGAGAGACTACAGATAGCAGAGCCTACTCTTCGAGTTTTCCTCTGATTCATTATTCTAATCATTCCCATCCCCCTAATTCTCAAGAAACAACACAACCTCTTTCGCTTTTTTTTTTTTTTTTTTCTGCTTCTCCCATTTCCAACTCTTCAGCTCTACCCCGTAAATACCCGATATCCTTCCAACCCAACGCTATGATCTGAACAAATTCCGGATTTCGAAGCCTACCAAGATATGGGTGGAGAGAAAATGGAACCGGAAGATATGTCGGAGGACGACGACGATCGATCAACGCCGTTGGATCTGGGAACGGACGCCATAACCGAATCGGCTAACAAAACGAGGAATTGCACTGGATGCTTCTCTGGTGGTGTTGGTGGGTCTGGGTCTATGGAGAACGTCCTCGAGAATGTTCTGGAAAATGTTCTTAAGTTCCTCACCTCTTCCCGCGATAGGAACGCTGCCTCATTGGTCTGCAAGTCATGGTATCGAGTTGAGGCTTTCACTCGACTGCACCTTTCTATCGGAAACTGCTATGCTGTCTCCCCTCGCCGCGCCATCTCTCGGTTTAACCGGATAAGGTCTGTGGCTATCAAAGGTAAGCCTCGTTTCTCAGATTTCAATCTCATGCCGCCTGATTGGGGAGCCCAATTCGCTCCTTGGGTTGTGGCCATGGCCAAAGCTTATCCCTCACTCGAGAAGGTTTACCTGAAGCGCATGTCTATTACGGACTATGATCTGTTTCTCCTTGCCAAATCGTTTCCGGACTTCAAGGAGCTCGTCCTTGTTTGCTGTGAAGGGTTTGGCACCAGTGGTCTCGCCGTAATTGCTAGCCGGTGCAGGTACACTGTTAATCCATTTCCTTCTTTAGTATCAATCTGAAAGGAGTGCGACTTACTTATTCTTCTGCTGGACACTACATGGCTGAATTTGATCTACCCGGGACTTTTCTTTTTTTCTAAAGAATCATGATGAGATGATGAAAAGGTCGAAGCTTTGATTTGGGTTTTATGTGGGCCGATTCGTGCACATGAAAAGTTTTCAATCTCTCGTCGATGCTAATGCTGCGAGATTTATCTCTAATTGAAGGATCTTGTTTTGTTTACCCAATCTATGAACTTAATTTTTACATCTTGGATAATGGGTTAATATGATTGCGACTTCAGAAGAGGAAGTCAAACGATGAACTTATGTCAATTTTTTCGAAATTCTCTAATACTTTCTGTCAACTTAGGCTGCTTGATTTGTTTTTCAGACAATTAAGAGTTCTTGATCTGGTTGAATCTGCCGTTGCGGATGATGATGTGGATTGGATATCTTGTTTTCCAGAAAGAGAAAGCCAAACTTGTCTAGAATCCTTGGTATTTGATTGTGTAGATTCTCCCATTAATTTTGAGGCATTGGAGAGGTTGGTGACGAGGTCGCCTTTGCTGAAGAAACTTAAGCTCAACCAACATGTTTCCATTGGTCAGCTACACCGCCTGATGATTAGATCCCCTCAGCTCACTCATATTGGTACTGGTGCATTTTCTACACTGGAGGCAATGGGTCATGTCGATCAGGAGCCTGATTATGTGTCTGCCTTCGCTTCATGCAAATCATTAGTTTGTCTCTCTGGGTTTAAGGAAGTTTCACCCGATTACCTTCACGTCATCTACCCTGTTTGTGGGAATCTCACATCTCTCAATTTCAGCTATGCAAATGTTACTGCTGAACAACTTAAACCAGTTATAAGGCTCTGTCACAACCTTCAAATATTTTGGGTAAGTGCTCTTCTTCTTGCTATTTTCTGCACATTGCTTAGACATTTAATATTCGAAGCATATTTGTCCTTTGAAAACTGCAGGCCCTTGATTCCGTATGTGATGAAGGACTCCAGGCTGTGGCTGCAACTTGTAAAGAATTACGGGATCTTAGGATTTTCCCTTCTGATGCCCGAGAGGATGGTGATAGCTCTGTTTCTGAAGTGGGTTTTCAGGCAATATCTGAGGGCTGTAGAAAACTAGAGTCAATCTTATATTTCTGCCAAAGAATGACAAATGCAGCTGTTATAGAAATGTCGAAGAATTGCCAAAATCTTGTTGTCTTTAGGCTTTGTATCATGGGTAGGCACCGGCCTGACCATGTGACTAGAAAGCCCATGGATGAAGGGTTTGGAGCCATTGTTAAGAACTGTCAGAAGCTAACCCGCCTTGCTATATCCGGATTACTCACCGATCGCGCTTTCAGTTACATCGGAACGTACGGGAAATTAATACGAACACTTTCAGTTGCTTTTGCTGGAGATAGTGATGTGGGGTTGAAATATGTACTTGAGGGTTGTCCTAGACTGCAAAAACTTGAGATTAGAGATAGTCCATTTGGCGATGCAGCTCTGCTATCTGGTTTGCATCTCTATTACAACATGAGATTCCTCTGGATGTCATCGTGTAATTTAACTCGACAGGGGTGTCGAGAGATTGCTAGAGCGATGCCTCGCTTGGTAGTGGAAGAAATCAGATACGAATCTGAGGAAATGAGGAATCATATTGACATTTTATATATGTATCGTTCTCTCGAGGGCCCAAGAAACGATGTTCCAACATTTGTCAACATCTTGTAGAGCTTTGGAACTAGTTCTAATGTTATTGAAAAAGTTGACACTGTTTGAGCAGGAAGGTTTTACTACTGCAGGTGGCTTTTAAAAACTTGCTAGAAAATTCCTGCTTAACTTGGGAGAGTACGAGACTTCTGTTTTCCACCAAGGCCATCATCTGTCACTATCACTGCAAGAATCTCTGGTAAAACTTAGAGGAAGAGGATCATATGCTCAACAAACAGCTCAGCGAATTGAGGGGTCATTCAGCCTCCAAAGCTTCTGTGATGGTATGAAATTTTTTGAGAGTTGTTTCTTTTTGGCTTGCACATACATTTATTGCAATTGATGATATGGATCCTATTCACGGTGGATAGTTTGAAAATATTGAATCTTTGTAAAATTCAAGATCTGAGGAGCTTTTGTAACTTCTTACCATCACTACAAATAACAAAGGGAATCAAGAATTCAATATGGGACGGAATTTTCTTCTGTTCTGTTTCATTCAAATGGTGAGTCTTTTTAAGTTGTAGCTGTTGAGAACTAAATGCAATGCCTTGCCTACTCTGATAAGTCTACTCTTCCTTACTCTCTCCTCGCCTCTTTCTCAATATATGTTGTTTTTTTCTTATCTTTTTTTATCAGATGTGCTGGTTTAGGTCCGGACGGCTGAATTTATTATTGTTTTTTTCTTATTGTATGATAGATGGGTCAAATAAATGCAGGAATATGCATGGACCTCATTTATGATAAGTCTTTGTGGGACTGCCTCTGCCCCATCTTTTTGTTATTTTAATGAGCAACGATAAATTTGAAAATGAGGTCCATTAATGATGTGTGGAAAGTGTTGTCCAAGTACAGATTGAAGGACCGCTCCTTTCTTAATCTCTGAACTGTAAAGTTGTGATTTTTGGAGATGTGATATCAAACGTGTCCATCGATCATTTTGTCTGAGCTCGTTTGGAGGGATTTCTTATTTCTGTTCTTACTGTCAGATGAAGATCTAGATTTTATTCTTTTTCACTGCTACGTTCTCTGCTAGTAAGAACTGGAAGTGGGGCCTGTAATTCGATGACTTGTCGTAGCCTTGTGCTCTCGCTTTCTCTCTCTATGATAAAAACTGTAGGAGAGGAAAAGCAAAAGTTATGATCAAAGTGGGTTCTGACTGTGCCATTGAATAAATGTGGGGAAGCAAGCTGGGTCTGCCCTTCTTGTCTAGCCATGTCAACCTTAAGCCACTCTCTCTCTCTCTCTCTCTCTCTCTCTCTCTCTCTCTCTCTCTC